>CAFUXE010000224.1:70045-83970 GCA_903364295.1 Serranus cabrilla | reverse complement strand
CCTCCTTCTCTCCCTCCTTTTTTAACGCTTGTGATGTCTGCATTGGCCTGTTTTGGTGTGACCAATCATCCACTCCAAAATTTACGCGCAAAATCAAAACACCCGCCCACACAAAAACCCTGCATCACGATTGGCTGCTTCCTCCTGGCGACGACCTACCTTGCCCTCTGCCTCCTCCTGTGTGTCCGCCCCCTGGCCTGTCCTGCCCTGCCCTGATTGGCGGCTGCTTCTTCGTGCCCTCTCTGTGATTGGCTGTGCTGATGACGAACGGTGTAGTTCACCAAAATATGGGCTTCTTGCTGACAGGTACCACTTCTGTGAGAAGTGTTTCAACGAAATCCAGGGCGAGTGTGTGTCCTTGGGGGACGATCCCTCCCAGCCTCAGACGTGAGTACCATCACACTCCCACCGTCCTCTCACACACAGCAGACAGCAGCTCTCCCATCAATACAGAGAGGTTCTCATGTAAAGCTTCTAGATTAGCAGTTACTCTGATATTAGAAGCATCAAAGATTGAATGTACCAGATGATCCAAACCATTGTTTCCATCTTTTTTTGGATATCTGAACTTCCCAAAAAAAGCTCTTGTTAAAGTCATAATCTCAACAATTTTCATTTAAATATAAGTCTATGAACACATAGAAAGTAGCACATTGGTAATTGAACTGATGACCCACTGATGAAGGCCCTTTATTTCCAGTATAACTTACTTCATGTCTGTGGCGACATTCCAGGAAAACTCATGTGGCGTGCAGTTTGCTGGGTTCATACAAAGTCTTAAAAACTTTGGAAAATGTTTACTTTTATCAAAAGAAAAAAAGGAGATGGTCACTCACATGCCCACCATTTTTTTTAAATCTAAAAATGATGATAATGGCTTCAACATTCTGGACATTGTTTGATTGTGAACCTTTAAAGTGCCTTAAAAGCGCTTTATTTTTAATCTTAATAAGCCGTGTGGGCCCTGAGATAGTGACCGTTTTCTATCTGACAGAAAGGACAGATGGAGCCAACGCAATAGAATGTCTGTGAATCAATGTAATGCTTTCTCCGGTTTCATCCAAGTGACAGTGAAAGGGGGATCCAAAAACACATCTGCAATTACTGATTATCACCATAGATGCCGCCAAAGACTAAAAATGGAGATCTTCGAGATTGTAACTTTAAAAAAGACCAAACAGAGATTATAAGAGATAAACCTTTATTGATCCCCAGGGGAAAATTTGTTTCTTGGGCCCCAATACAGACTGGAATAAGCTGATACTGGATATATGACAGTCATTGAACTATATGGTGTTTATACTGAATGAAATATTTAAACCAAACACATCAAATTGAAACATTATACTAGAACTGCACAATATATTGTTTGTTTATTATCGCATTTACAGCCTGCGCTGTGAAACACAGTGATATTATACTCAGGGAATTCTTGATGTGGTTGAAAAAGAGATAGAGATTGTTAGAGAAAAAGCCATTTATAATGTAGCTATCACACTTTTTTTATTGGTGACTTTTGTGCTCTGCACAATCAGCAGCACAGAGGCAGAAGGAAGTA
Organism: Serranus cabrilla; assembly: GCA_903364295.1. Classification (NCBI taxonomy): domain Eukaryota; kingdom Metazoa; phylum Chordata; class Actinopteri; order Perciformes; family Serranidae; genus Serranus; species Serranus cabrilla. The sequence goes on along the minus strand of CAFUXE010000224.1, from coordinate 82,412 downwards.
AACCGTAATATCTGTTTCATGATCTTGAGTCATGTTGTTATGGAAATATTCAACAAAATAATTGCACATTTTCTTCATACCGTGCAGCTCTATATAAACAGTAGACATCGTCTGTCATATTTGGTATGTTTGGAAAATTTAGGAGTAAAATGCTGCAACAATTAATAATTTAGTTGAATTAATTGCTAGTTTTTCTGTTAACTGGTTAAATCCTTTTTAAAATAAAAACGTTTTCCCAGTTCCTGGTTGTATGTGAAGACTTCTTTTTCTTTGCTTCTTTGTTTCTAAAAAATGAAATGAAATGTTTGGCATCCTTGCATGCTCTGTGAAGTTGTGTTGGGCCTTTTTGACTATTTTGTGACATTTTTGACCAAACTGCTTCATTGAAAAAGAAAAAAACAGTTTCATCAGTAAGGACCATCACGGTTGCTCTTTGATTTAAAGTGTAAAATAGCAACAATACATGAAGAAAACTTTGATACATAAAGTCTTCTTTTCTTGTGGAGTGATCTTATCTTTGTCCTCAAGTTAAATTCTATCAGTATTTTGCAGCCCATCTTATATTAACCATGTTGTATTTAAAAGTTTCACACAAGATAAGAGTTTATAATACTTATCTTAGAGGTGGTATAAATAACCATTATGAATTTCTATGCACACTTTCTGAGTGGAGTTTTGTGCATTGTTTCCAGCCTGCAGTCTTCAGAGGATCAGTTGCGTCTGTTTCAGTGGTTAATTGTCTAATATTTCCTGCAGGTCGATCAACAAAGAACAGTTCCAGCGGAAGAAGAACGACACACTCGACCCTGAGCTGTAAGTCCCCTTCTTAACCTACTTACTCTCATTTATTATTATTTTTCTTTGGGATCTTCATCTTTGTGATGCTGTAAGATCCGTGATTGTATGTATTTAGTTTAACCCTCTGGACCCTAATTAGTTTCAGGGAATTATATTTGATCCTGATGAAGCCCTGCACTCTATGGAAACAGCACAACCACGACTACAAATAGGGGAACTCTGTCTTTTGTATAAAAACCCTCGAAAAATCGTTATTGGAGAAAAATGGGGGCTCCACATGCTTAATGATATCAATGATACTAATTGATATCAATTGTGCTATTTACATTTTCTGAAACCTCTTATCACCTCTTATCAAAGTCTCTCCTGTCCTGTCCCCTCCTCCCTACTCTGTGTAAACAGCCTACAGTTGTGCTGAGGAGTGCAGAATTTATTGTTTTGCAGGATCTGATTAGTAAATTAGTAAATGGTTGGCAGAATTTGAAATGAAACGCATAGATAACAATTATTTTGATGACATTTGATTATTTTTACTGAAACAACCGTTGTTCAAGAAAGGGTGGAAATTTCTAAATCCAACAGTAATGTGTGTTTTTACAGTTTCTTGGTATGATAAATGATGTAATTTGGCTATTTAAGTAAAGTAAAAGTGCTTTTCAAACCAGTTAGCAGGTTTGTGGGGTTCAAAGAGTTAAAAATCCCTTTTCAAAACTATTTGAGCCACTCGGATTCGGTTCCTTTGTATAAAAAAATACTATGATTAAGTATATGTCAATAAAAGTCCTGATATTACTTTATTACTCGATCCTTTTTTTCATTTGAAAATAACTTTGGCTGTCCTAACATTGCTTTTTTTTCTTTATTATTTTGCAACTCTGCAGCTCCTGCAGAGGAACAAACAGGGTATTTCCACGTGGCCTTATTAACTTTGGATATTGTGTCTGTCTTTTGTCTTCTGTTCTCTCTTCCCTCAGACTTGTGGAATGTATTGACTGCGGTCGTAAAATGCACCAGATCTGCGTCCTGCATCATGATACCATATGGCCGTCGGGGTGAGCCAGCTACCATACACACACTCTGTACATTCTGTTTAGTGACTGGGCCTGGAAAATAAATGAGCTCTTTTGTGTTCTTTGAAAATACAAATAAAATAAATAGTAGAACTGTCACATCTTAGCACGCATGAATGCACATTTTCATGTAGCTGTAAACTTGCTGTTTTAAGCAGATTGCTAAAACTTACACACAGTTCCAACGTTTTTGGACAGAGTAGAAACTGAGAATCTGTAAAAGTTTTGATCGTTACTTCAGGACAGAAAATGGCAAACGCCTACGTAACTGCAAAAGCTCCTCGTGAAAACAGTCCTGCAGCAGAGTGTAGATGAGTGTGATCTCCCTTCATGTGTGGTCTGTCTGTAATTAAAAGCAGTGAGCAATCTCCGAGTCATTAAAGCTGTTTAAAGAAAGGAAGACTGACATGAAAGACTCAGTCGTCTCTTGATTAAAGCCACTTAATCACTGTCATCATCGGTGCTGATTGTAACAGATCTCATGGTAACCTGCACATTTAACCATTAACTCCTCACTTCCTCCCTTACCCACAGCTTCGCATGTGACAGCTGCCTCAAAAAGGCCAATAAGACGCGGAAAGAGAACAAATACGCAGCCAAAAGTAAGTGGAGTAATGTTACTGGCTTATTTCATCACATTACTTTTGTTTTTATCCTTTTTTCTTTTTGCTTTAATACCAATATTTCAACACATGAACTCTGGTGTGACGGTTCAGTGTTTTCTTTCTTTTCACGAGGACCATTTCCAATAATTCCACTCCCAAATACTTTTAAGAACTGGAAATCAGTCACCAGGATTTGTGCTTTTACTGGAACCAGTGTTTGATATATTAAATAGATACTTCAACATTTTGAGAAATACACATACCACTTGCCGTCTGTAGGCTAACAGACTCCATGAAGATATCTTAGTTCCAACAGCATGTTTTTTTTTACACTTTTTGCACAGAATAAACAAACAATATGTTAATAATTGAGTTTTAGAGGTGCTGGTGAATTTTGTTACCTTTAGACAGAGCGAGGCCAAGTGTTACCAGTCTGTAATTTAAAGCTGGGGAAGGCAATTTTTTGGAAGTCACTGAAAATTCTATAGTAACCATTAGCATATTATAATTGTTTATTATAAGTATCAGTAGTCAGACACAGGTTCTGTACCTCAGCTGCAGGAAACCCTGTCTGAAAGGTTCAGGCAGAGAATAGTGAGGGCGATAAAATGACGATGGCTACAGATGAAGTGAGCATCGACACATACAGTTATCTAAGGATACAGTTCCTCCCTTCTCTGTATTCCTTTCTCATCCTTCGTTCCGTCATTTGCAGGACTTCCTCAGACCAAGTTGGGGTGCTATTTGGAGACACGGGTGAACGATTACATCAAGCGGCAGAACCTCCCCGACTCGGGCGATGTCTCCATCCGAGTGGTCCATGTCTCAGACAAGGTGGTCGAGGTCAAGCCGGGCATGAAGTCCAGGTAGGAAGTCACATTTCACTGTTTCTGAAGGCTTTGGATGTTTGGGAAACATATTCAGGATGAGGACTATTTTTCACAATCTCACTTATTAGTGCAGAAATGTACTGAATTTTAAAAAACAAAGTCATCTTCAATACAGTATAATACAAGCTTGGAGTTAGCTACTTCAGATCTGAACAAAAACAATGTGTTCATTATTTTTTTACCAATTGCCAGATTGGGTAAATAGTTCCTCGATATACTAGCCTGTAGGGGCATTTTACTTGCTGTTGAGCCACAGCATTGTTTAGAAACGACCCTCTTGTAACTACATTAATAAGGAGTAGTGCTGCACAGTATACTGATAACACAAATGTAATACCCTGCCATTAAAAATGGTACTAAACCTTTTTTTTAGCACTGGTAAATTCCATAGACTATTTCCTATCAGATGCATCAATGTGCAGCAGCCGGTCAGTGAGTGTGTGAAGGGTTTCTGCTTTGGTGGATGCAGTCTGAATGGGATCCTGTGGGAGAAGGTGTTTTTTTTTTACTTCTGCTGCAGGTCAGAACGAGCGATAAAACAAATGAACTGCAGGTACGGGGTTTAACTAGCGCTAAACAGAAGGACGAGGTCAAAAAGAAGATTAAAGCAGATCAAGAACTGCTCACCAGCTGCACAGCCCTGCTCTGAGCCGATGTCTGGACCAGCACAACTTTTTTTACTGGCCAAATGTGCCAATAAAAGTAGATTAGATTCATAATTTTCTCTGAAACGGTCCAAGCATCTCCTGTTAATCTGCAAACATGTTCTCCACCAGAAAGTGATAAAGTGTTATTTTGATTCCATCCTTCCTCTTCTCTCCAGACACCATCATGTTTCTCATTAACATGAATGGATAGACAGTAAAAGCAGCCTGTTGAGAGCAACGTTCCCTTCACAAACACCACTTTGACTCATCACAGCGCTTTCTGCACTTACTGAGGTGTCTTCCTGGTTTTAGCAGTTTTTCTTTCATAAACTTCTCACAGAACTTCATCTGAATTTATTATCATTTGTGGGTTTTTGTTTTGGAAGCGTGCCTGTCCACCTGCTGCGGTACCACTCTCCATCTGAACTGTAACCGTTGCACCATCAGGGGCGCTGTTTTACCAGAAATAATAATCAAATGTTGGAAACATTAGAGCCGGCATTGAGCTGAAGTCAGTTTACAGCTGGATTTATAGCACTGATTACTGTGATCAGCGGGGAGGGATGCTCAGGGCAGCACTTCTTCAGGACCAGTTTCAAAGCGGCGGTTCCTTCACACCGATCCAAAAACAAATGCACAAGGTGGTTGTTGCTAGGCAACAGCTGCTTGGTCATGGTGCACAGTGGAGCAGGTAACAGGCTCCGAAACAAGTAACTGAACACAGTTTGTTGACTGAAGTATGGGAAATATTGTTAACACTGGCGGAGCATAACTGCACATTAGCAGTGGGACAACCGGCAACAAACCGATCCTGCACAGCAGCCCACTGATTTATTTTAGACCACCCATAGCAACAGCAGTACAGTAAAGCTCTGTGTCGTCTAGTTAATCTGAAAATTTGAAAAATATAATCTGAACCCCAAGCAGTTTCTGGGTCTTAGTTGCTCCTGTCACATTTTACTCACTGTGGCCTTTTTTCACTGGAATATATCAGTCCGGCACCTCTATGGAAACATCACAATTATGGCTAAAAGTAGGGAGAACTCCAATGAGTGTACACAATGTATTGTTCAGAAATTGGAATTATGTAATATTATATATATATATATATATATAAAAAACAACAACATTGTTCCAAGTACCACAAGTGAATTGTTGTAAATGTAAAATTGCAACAATAATTCCTATAAATATAAATCGATAAATTGTGAAGGTACGTTTGAGTTCCATTTGTGTTGTTTGTAATTATTATTTACTCTTAATAAGTCATTGTTTTTTTTTTAGATTATTTCATTTTTTTCCCTTGGCATTTTTTCTTTTTTTTTTTTGCATTTTCAAACCTGCCAGCTGGTTGTGGGGTTTAGAGGGTTAATGCCAATTCGCAACACATTTGGGAAAACTCACCAGTTGCTGTTTTCCACAATATGTCAAGTTAGTTATAGCACATCCCACTCTCTCTTCAACCTTCAACTCCTTTAAGAAGTCGTCATTGTGCCTGTTTAAACCAGCTTATTATGACTCATGCATTGAAAGCATTGCACTGCCATGAGTTGTGGTCCATATTTGCACACCTCCCCATGTTGTGATGTGGTCACATGAAGTTGCTGGTAACATTTCTTGGATTTCACAGCAGGTTTTTTCACTTTGGCTTTCTTCTTCCCTCCAGGTTCGTTGACAGCGGAGAGATGTCCGAGTCTTTCCCCTACAGGATGAAAGCCCTGTTTGCGTTCGAGGACATCGACGGAGCGGACGTGTGTTTTTTCGGCATGCACGTCCAAGAGTACGGCTCAGACTGCCCGCCTCCCAATCAGAGACGAGTGTACATCTCGTACCTGGACAGCGTGCACTTCTTCCAACCTCGACTCCTCAGAACTGCTGTTTACCACGAGATCCTGATAGGCTACCTGGAGTATGTCAGGAGGCAGGGGTAAGAGGAAAACACGGTCCTTTACAAGCATAATACCTGCAAGACAGCAGAGATCAGTTAAGAGATTTCTCTGAATAAAAATTTGAGCGTTTCGGCTACACAGGCATTTAAATATGAGCCTGTTATGGAGAGAGAAGTTTTTCACTGGGCTTTATGCTGCTACAGAATATTTTCAGTACATGAACATGAGCAGAGGGAATAAAAGGAAACCAATGTATTTATTTTCTAATGAGCAACACATCTCCCTGTGTCAGGTTTACAACGGGTCATATCTGGGCCTGTCCACCCAGCGAAGGGGATGATTACATCTTCCATTGTCACCCGGCGGACCAGAAGATCCCAAAGCCAAAGCGGCTGCAGGAGTGGTACAAGAAGATGCTGGACAAGGCGGTCGCAGAGCGCATCGTCCACGATTACAAGGTGAGACACATTTTCAACAGTGAAAAGACGAATAAGGACATTAAAGGCATTACAACCACTTGAAATATATATTTTTTTATTTTCTTCCCTCAGGACGTCTTCAAGCAGGCAACAGAGGACCGGCTGACCAGCGCCAAGGAGCTGCCGTACTTTGAAGGCGACTTCTGGCCCAACGTCCTGGAGGAGAGCATCAAGGAGCTGGAGCAGGAGGAGGAGGAGAGGAAGAGGGAGGAGAACAGCACCTCCAATGAGAGCACAGATGTGAGTAGAATGACAGACAACATGTAATCATCACTTTCAGCCTCAGCTCTGTCACCAAACGTTGATGTCTGTCGTGGCAGCGCTTCGTCTTGAAACTGACTTTAAAACATTTGCAGGTGACAAAAGGAGACAGCAAGAATGCCAAAAAGAAGAACAACAAAAAGACGAGTAAGAACAAGAGCAGCATGAGCCGAGCCAATAAGAAGAAGCCAGGGATGCCCAACGTTTCCAATGACCTTTCCCAGAAACTCTACGCCACCATGGAGAAACATAAGGAGGTATGCACGTTGATTAAAGCAATAGCTACTTACCCTATCTATGGATTATATGGCTTCATTATAAGAACGTTATTTTGACTTGAGTTATCACGTTGACTCCTCTGTGAATGCATATCATCCAAATTCTGCAGCTCTGTTACTGCTGTTTTTGAATGTTCAGCTGCTTTGTGAAAACCTTAACTTTGCATACAGCAGACAAATTATGTATTAAAGTGGCTATATTATATATTTTAAATAACAATCACATGACGGCTTGTATGTGGAAATTGTCACTTGTAGAGCTGAAGCATCAGAGAATTATCACTAACTCTGAGTTTTCCTCAGCTTTACTGAGGGTTTCATGGTCTTTCTTTGAACTCATTGTTTCAGTTTTACTTCTTTAGTGTTTGGATTAACTTTTACAGCTGTTATCAGCTGCAGCACAATGCACATTCCTGCCACCAGTTTTCCACTATTCTGCTGATGGTAGATTTCAAGCAAGTAAACATAAATGTAAACGGTGCACAAAATAAAATTCATTCAACTTGTGTTGTTCGACCTCAAGGATGCACATAATTTACTTGTGATTAGTCACCTGGGTCTTTTTTTGTGTGCTATTAATTAGCACATCAATATATATTTATCAAATGTATGTATTTATTTTATTTATTTGTAATGAGGAATCCATTAATCATAATTGTGCTCATTCAAGAGCATTTCTGTTTATTTATCTCAGCTTTCTCTGACATTATCATTTTTGAAGGAATTTCAAACTCAATCACTTCAATATAATGAAATATACAATCCATTGATGAAAACCTGCACATGAACCAACAAAAGATCTGAAGACTCATAAATTGCGTTTTGTGCGTGGGAGAAAATGTAAAACATGAAAAAATTGAAGAATGCGGCAGGTTCTCCTTAATCACAAACCAGCATTGCAACTGGTGCAAATGTGCATCTTTGCTGGTATAAATAGCTTTTATGTGAACTATTCTCACTTTGCATTTTTGTGTTGTTTATTTATCACTCCCCCACAGTGTAAATTTTATCAAAATTTGTTTGTCTGCAAGAAAACACACTACACATAGCCTGTTAAACATATAAACAGCAAGGGGCCACGAATGTTCTGAAAGATGAACATTTCTAGAACTTCAGTGAATTATCTTGTTACAATCCTTGTTTTAAATGTATTTTTCCATCTCACGATGCCTGTTAGTGACTGCTGAGTTTGTTAATTAACAAAGTCCAAGAGAAAAATGACCTGCTGTTCAAAAAGTAACTGAGTTCTATTGTTAAAAACTCCCACACTCCCCACACACAACACACTGCGTGGGCGTTCCTCGTTATTTCTGAGAAAATCACAAGAAAGATATTTATTTTTATATTTATATTTTTACATTTCTGCAATTTGGACATAAAACTGTCACTCTGTTATGAAGGGCATACATTGTGACTCACACTGCCATAAACATTTACATGTAGCATCCAGTCTCAAAGGATAAAAGGACTTTGTTGCAACTTTGGTCCCTTTGGGTTTAAGTAGAACTCAACTACAGTTAACAAAACAATTATACATTAATACATCACTGGACAAGGAGAATAAGAAATCTAAATGGATAAGATAATTAACTGATTACTGCAGCACTTTTCAACAGCCGGCCAAGTTAAGAAGGCAGTCATTTTTTCCCCAAATGTCCTTAAAATCATATGTGGGCCTGAATCACTCCTCCTACAGCTGATGTTGTCCATTTTCATTCCCAGGTCTTCTTTGTAATCCGCCTCATTGCCGGCCCCACCGCCAACTCGCTGCCCCCCATCACTGACCCAGACCCCCTCATGGCCTGTGACCTGATGGACGGCCGCGACGCCTTCCTGACTCTGGCCAGGGACAAACATCTGGAGTTCAGCTCTCTCAGGAGGTCCATGTGGAGCACCATGTGTATGTTGGTGGAGCTGCACAACCAGAGCCAGGACCGCTTCGTCTACACCTGCAACGAGTGTAAACACCATGTGGAGACCCGCTTCCACTGCACCGTCTGCGAGGTGAGAATCAACACTGACTTAAATTTTGCTTTTCTCTCTTTGAATTTGACTGGAGATCAAACAGCATCCAGAAAAACACATTTAGCATTTATTTTCTTGCTCTGTCGTTTTTGAATGGATGAGCTGAGGGCCTCGGTGCTTACAAACCTTTTTTCAAATTTAAACAGCTTTTTCAATTCATCCGCCATAGAGGCACTGGATCGTATTTGCTGTGTCATTGGCCTCCATTTTTCTCTGCATCTAGTTTGCTTGTTTCAAATGGTTCAAACTTTATTTGTTTCTTTTTTTAATAGACACAATGTAATTACTGGCATCTACATTGCAAAACAAGTGACAGTCCTCTAGTTTCCCCTTCCATTTAAATGGCTGCTAAATAAATAAGGAAGATGATTTTTATGATTTTAAGTTTATTGCCATTTTTCACATGCATAACACGAACTAATATGATAGAAACAAAAAAGTAAAAGCAATAAAAAAAAAGATAAAATTATAATCTTTTAAAATTGCACAACAATCACAACATACAATATTAAGGGTAAACATACAGATATTAAATACTGCATCATTCAGCCTAAGCGATATAGATCTGCCATTTTCTCCATTAAGGTCAGAGGTTTTATTTGAAAGCAAACAACAGACGCCTGCTGGTTTAAAGGATTTTTTTTTGTTTTTTTTACCAATCCAATTTGACGGCTTATTCTATTGTACTGTGGTCATTGCCGCTAACTCCACTGTTGCTTTTGGCCTGAGGAGGGTGTTGTAGAAAGCCATGTGCAACCTTTGGTACAGATGTGGTCTGTAGCTGCCTGCGGTTCCACATGAGCTGCTAGTGCAGCAAGAAAGACATGGTTGTCTGCCAAATATTGCCAGTTGTGTTCACTGGAGTGCACAGTGGAGCGGACTGCTGCTGCAGAGTCATGATCTCTGCAATGGTGGGCAACTGTTTTCTGTGACACTTCAGGGTGTAAACAATCGTTCTTTCGAGTGGAATATTGATTCTTATAAATACCAAATCATTTTAGAAAATCAAGGCAGGGAGAGGGACAAAAACTCATTCCTGTTACTTTAAGTGTGACAATTGCGAAATATTGTAAAAAAGCCATGCTGGTGTGGTCATGCTGGTGAGGGTACAAGTGAGAAGATGGAGGATAAAGACGTTTAAGGCTAATGAAAAGAACACAAGATTTGAGACGGTTTCACAGAAAAGTTTTAAGATGTATTAACTATTCCAGGTCTTGGGTTAATATTTATTTCTCCTTCCTTCTGCAGGACTATGACTTGTGCATCACCTGCTACAACGCTAAAGGTCATGAGCACAAGATGGACAAGCTGGGTCTTGGCCTGGACGACGACAGCAACAACCAGGCAGCAGCAGCTACCCAGAGCCCCGGAGACTCTCGCCGTCTCAGCATCCAACGCTGCATCCAGTCGCTGGTCCACGCCTGCCAGTGCCGCAACGCCAACTGCTCGCTGCCGTCCTGCCAGAAGATGAAGCGTGTCGTCCAGCACACGAAAGGCTGCAAGCGCAAGACAAATGGCGGCTGTCCCATCTGCAAGCAGCTCATTGCTCTGTGCTGCTACCACGCCAAACACTGTCAGGAGAACAAATGTCCCGTCCCATTCTGTCTGAACATCAAGCAAAAGCTCCGGCAGCAGCAGCTGCAGCACCGGCTGCAGCAGGCCCAGATGTTGAGGAGGAGGATGGCCAGCATGCAGAGGGTGGGGCAGCCAGCCGGAGGGCCTCCGGGAGGACCTGTTGTAGGGCTTCCATCACCCGGGAACAATGGTACCACGGCGCCCAGTACCCCAACTTCTGGTGGAACCCAACCCCCAACCCCCCAGACCCCGACTCAGACCATGCCTCCAGTCACACAGCAGGGAATGGGCCCTGGACCTGGAGTCCAGCAGCAACAGCAGCCCGGTGGAATGCCCCCACAAAGTGCCATGCCTCCTCAACACCCCCTTCACCACCAGTTCCCTCAGATGGCAGGTGGAGGAGGCGGGCCAGGGGCGATGATGAGTTCTCCCCAACATCAGCAGCAGATGCTTCCTCAGGTCCAGCAGCAGCAGCAGCAAAGTGGAGCAGGGACCAACCCTCAACAGCTCCAGCAGCACCCCAACAATTTGCCTCCATATGCCAGCAGACCTCCGGGCTCCTCCCCAATGCATCAGTCCCAAGGCAAACCGGTCCTCGGCTCAGCAACACCTCCCCAACAGCAGCACGGTGGCCCTGTCATGCCTGGAAGTGTTGGGGGCCAACAAGCTCCCAGCCAGCAGCAGGGCCAGCCTTCCCTTGCACAGCAACAACAGCAGCAGCCCCCCTCTGGTCCACCACCGGCTGCAGTAGAAATCGCCATGAAGATCCAACAGGTGGCCGACGCTCAGAGGAAGATGGCTCTGCAGAGACAGGCAGCCCAGGCAGCTGCAGGCTTGATGCCTCCTCACCCTCACCATCAACAGGGTCAGGGACAGCAGATGGGCATGGGACACCCAGGGGCAGTAGGGATGGTTGGAGCCCAGGGTATGCCACCACAGAACCAAGCAGCAGTGGCAGCTGCTCGGGCACACATGGAACAACAACAAGGACCTCCAACAGGGATGATGGTTGGTGCTGGTGGGCCCATGCAGCAACCCCCTCAGCAGGGTAACCTGCCCCAGGGCCAACTGCCCCCTCAGGTACAGCTACAGCAGCAGAGGATGGGTGCTCCACACCAAAATCCTCAGCAGCAGCAACAGCAGCAGTGGGCAGGCCAGGGGATGCCACCTCAGCAGAGGCAAGCGATGATGAACCAAATGAGCCATCCTGCCATGATGGCAGCTCAACAACAACAACAACAACAACAACAGCAGCAGCAGCAGCAGCAAATGCAGCAGCAGCAGCAGCACCAACAAGCTCAGGGCCATGCTGCCTTGATGAACATAGCACAACAGCAGCAGCAGCAGGGTGCTGGTGGTGGGATCCCTGGGGGACCTGTCTCTGGAGTTCCCGGTGTGCCAGGTGGTGTTGCTGGTGGGAACATCCCGCAGGCAGCCCTTCAAGAGCTGTTACGGACTCTCCGCTCACCTAGCTCGCCACTCCAGCAACAGCAAGTCCTCAACATCTTACGGTCGAACCCACAGCTCATGGCTGCTTTTATCAAGCAGAGAGCCTCAAAGTACAAGGGGGGTCAGGGAGGCCCAGGGGGACCAGGTGGTGTCCCTGGAGGTCCTGGACCCACAGGGGGTCCTGTTGGTAATGTCATGGCAGGAGGGGGCCCGCAGGTGAACATGAACGCTGCAGGTGGCGGCCAGCCTGGGATGCACATGGGGGGACAGGGAGGGACAAATGTCAACATGGCCACTATGGCTCAGCTGCAGCAAGTCCAGCAGCAGCAACAGCTGCAGCAGCAGCAGTTACAGCAGCAACAGCAGCAACAGCAGCAACAGCAGCAACAGAGGCCGATGCT
>CAFUXE010000224.1:55424-69939 GCA_903364295.1 Serranus cabrilla | reverse complement strand
AGACGACATCTCCAGCAGCAGCAGCAGCAACAACAACAACAACAGCAACAACAACAACAACAACAACAACAGCAGCAAATGGGAGTAAATCACGGTCAGTTCCAGCAGCCACAGCCGCCACAGGGGCAGGGCTACATGGGACAGCCTGGGATGCAGCCTCCTGCAGTGGGACAGGGACCACCCGGAGGTCCGCCTCTTGGCCCTCAGCAGCCTGGTGGTCCTCCAGGCCAGCAGGGGCAAGGTTACCCAGGGTCGGTGACCCAGCAGCAGGTCACAGCTGCACTCCAGCAGAGGCTCCAGCACCAGCACCACCTCCAGATGCAGCAGCAGCAGCAGAATGCCATGGCTGGCCTGCCAGGGGGCGATGCAGGGCCGGGTGGAGGGGGAGGTCCTCAGCAGCCACCTCAGGGCCCTCAGCCCAATCCAAGTGGCCCCCCACAGTCATCTCAGGCGCTGATCCAACAGGCCATCCACCAGAGGCTGCTCCAGCAGCAGCAGCAACATCTGGGCCCTGGGGGGTCTCCGGCCCAGCACAGCAATCCCATGAGCCCTCAGCAGCCGCAGCAGATGGCCCAGTCCCCGCACCCGCACCAACACCTGCAGGGCCAGGCGCTGTCCACGTCGCTAGCTAACCAGGTGCGATCCCCGCAGCCTTCACCGAGACCCCAGTCCCAGCCGCCACACTCCAGCCCGTCCCCGCGTATGCAGCCTCAGCCTTCCCCACATCACATCTCCCCCCAGATGCAGACAGGTTCTCCACACCCGGGCCACCTGAACCAGCACCACCCGGGCATGGTGGTCCCTCCGCAGCAACAGCAACAGTCGGCGACCCAGCAGCAGCAGCAACAGAACTCTATGGAGCAGTTTGGGTCGGACCAGAGCGCCATGCTGTCTCAGCTGAGCAGCATGGCTGGGCTTCATGGGCCGGGGGGGAACGGTCAGGACCCGCTGGGCCAGAACATGAATCACAACCCTTTAGACATCATGTAGGAATTCTACTTACCGTGTCAAGTCGAGCTGAGACGCTCCGTGATTCTTCGCACAAACTGCACTCACCCAGGACAGTGTTATTGTTATTACTTAGCCTTTCTTTTTTATACTATTATTAAATGTTATTTAAAATGTTTTCAATAAAGATGCATTGAACTGAACTTCCTATGGGAGATGAACAATAAATCAAGCAGTCGTTAAATAAATTAGAATAAATGAATTGTAAGTTATTGCTGTTAATATATTTTTTTTGCCAATTGTGGACAAAGAGGGGGAACCGCCCCCCTCATCTCCACCTCTCGCTGAATACAAGAAAGGTGATATTTTCGGGGTTTTGGGGGTATATAGGAGTACTTGCCTTTTTTAAGAAATGTTTTTAAGATTTTAAAAGTGGTCGAGAATTAAAGAGGAAATGATTTAATGCAAAGAACTTTTTTATCGGTTTCGTTTCCCCATCATTCAGTCTGTGTCTATTTCTGTTCTGCAGAGTGATGTGGATTATTATTAATGTAAATCCAAACATGATGCATATCTTAATTTTTTTAAATGTTTGGGTTTGCTTTATTTATTGTTTTGGGGGGGCGGGGTTTGGGGGTGTTGCGTACCCTGAGACTGCTACAATTCGTATAGAAATATATTTTTGTTATTGACTGTTATGACAAGGGTAGTGGATATTTCATTTCACTTTAGATGTCTTTAGTTGGGTCTGTCCAGGCGGGAATAATTAATTGTCAGTGTTTTATTGCAGTGGTTGAGGGTCTGCTGTGAGTTTGAACGGACATATTGTGACGACCCGGCCGGCCTCGGTATCGGACATCGGTCATGCTGGAAGCGACTCTTCCCTCGCAAACATGCAAGCCCTCTCCCTCGAATGTGTGTGCACTCCTTCCTTTAAAGACACTCAATCTGGAGCAGTGGAGGCTTGGGGAGGGGGGGTGCATACCTGTGTGCCTGAAACATTTTGAGTACATGGGCTGGGATGTGAAAATAAATGGGTGGGTTGGGCTCCTTTTAGTGTTTTTAGGATTCCGCTGTTTGGAGTAAACAGAGGATTTTTGATCCAAATGAACTGTGTTGCACAGAAATGAGGAGAAAAGGAGGAGATATGAGCAGTCGGTCTCCGTCTCTTTCTGCCTCGTCCCCTTTGCTGCTCCCCTTGGACTTTAAATCCCCTCACCCTCCTCCTCCTCCTCTTCCTCTGGGGGAAGTTGCTCCCCCTCCCCTCAAACTCCATCCTCTTTATCTTTCTGCTAAGAACTTTGGGAGTTTAATTTAATATTTTTTACTGTACAAAGGAAACACAAACTGTGGACTCAAATACTGTTTTTTATAATAAAATGAAAATTACCAACAGTGATGCGTCCTGCATGTGGCTGTTTGTTACAAACAACTGTGTGTTTGGTGAATATGCGATGAACAACAAATTATACGTCCACCTTTTTTAAAGAGCCGACTACTTTACTCGAACAGAAAATAATTCAGTAACCCTTAATGCTGGTTTCAGCCTCGTGTGGATATTTCTTGCTTTTGTCTTTTAAACCTATCAAACTGAATATATATCAACTTTGTTTCACTATTTTCTGACATTTTATAACCCAAACCCAAGACCTCAGACCTGTATCATGAAGTGACTGTGTTCACACTAAGTGGCCTAAAATCATTTCCCAGTGGCAGGGGGTGAGGTGGGGGGGCCGGGGGTGCACTAGTTATTTTCTGTCTTCTCAATCTGTGATAATATATAGGTATATATAGTGAGATAGATTTTATTTCCACAACCACAGAGTTATTGAATGCTATTTAGGTCAATATTGATTAAAGTAAAAAGATAAATAAATAGACCTATGAAATAAATAAACATGGCTATGAAACCATTGAAAATAAAAACTATATATTGTCTTTTATCAGAAAAAAAACTGTGTGCTATAATATGCAACATTTGGATCCGGTGGACCTCATCACACATGAACATATTTTCTTTCCCTCACTACTTTGGGAGCACAAACAGTCTAACATTAGGCTGTTGTCAAGTGTATCACATGTTCTTCATAGTTAAGAAGCTCTCAGAGCTTCATATCTCCTAAATGATGTTTCTTGTTAGTGTCTCCCCTCCTCCCACTTCCACTGCTGCACTTGAGACATACTGAGCCGATGATTCACAGACTATAACTTGCACTTGATGGCGTCACTTACAGTAATTTGTCTTTCTTGAGAACAACACGCCCTCTAGTGGTGACACGTGGTTGCACGCGTGTTCACTCTCCAGGCAGTAAAAGAGGAAGCAAAACACTTCCAGGTTTAACTGTGCCCACAACTGAAAATGTTTCATTGTTGTGAACTATTTTCTTTCCAGAATTATTTTTGAATTAATTATGTTTTTGGTGCCATATGTCAGCAGCCAAGTGCCATTTAATTCCATTAAGTTCAAGTAAAGGCAGATTCAGCATGGACTGTAGAGACTACAGCCCATGTCTCTTAACATGCTGCAACTCTGACTAAAACACTTCCTTAAATGTTACCTTGAAATCTTTAAGAGAACTTTTGTTTTCTTTGCAAGCCTCCAAGTCTTCAGTTTTATCTGTTTTTGAATTCTTCATTCACCCTAGAGGCATGTGAGAAACAATGTTTTCTTCAAGAATTGAAGGTAACATGAGTTGAATTTTAAGGGTGAACTATTCCTTTAAATGTACTCAGATGCTGTTTAGTTCTCACAATTAAAATTAATAACTTTTAAGAAGTATCTGGGATTTTGAGGCACTATCGATTGCAAAACAAAATCAGTGCATCTTTAAAACAAGAAAGTGTGTTGCAGAAAGTGAATCTTGTTGCTTATGGACATGTTTTGGATCAGGACTATGTGAAGTTTCCTCATGGAGCAATCTAATGTTCATAATAATGCTGAATAAGCTCTGGGAGACAGTTATTTTAGTACATATTTATTGGAAATGCAGTCAAATAAAAATCATTTTTTCAGAGAGAAGACATGTTTGACAGTTTATCTTTGTCAGAGAAAGACACATATAAGTGACATAAGTTAGTTTAGCTTATACATGTGACATGCAATAAATAATAGCTCACTACAGTCTGACCTAACGTACATTTGCTTCCATTTGTACACAGCGGAACAGCGGCGGTGTAAACTGATGCCTCCTCTTTTGAAATGCACAAAGGCTAGTGAAAAGAGTGGACTATCAATTGGTAATACAAAAATAGAACCAGGTAGCATTTCATACTTGAAAAGTAAAAGGACGGACAGACAGCAAACACGACTTCTTTTTGTGCATCCAGCCTCCTTGATATGCAGAACTTCATAAGCGGCAGGCATTGATTCTTCCTCTTTGTTTTATTTCTTTTGTGACATAAATAAACCTCTTCAACAAACCACAGGACAGGGCTTTGTGCATGTGTGGCACAGACTGACGGGGCATGCAGTTATCTCTGTGCAAATACTGAAAAAAAGAGCGATATCTTTACAAAACGGTATTCGTAAGAAAGAGGAGCGACTGAAAACAGGCCCCGAGAACAGATTTGAGTGTGTGACCGAGGAAAAAAGTAGCTGCATGGAAGTAGTAGTGTGGACTGTCTGCTGTCTCTGCATCTGTCTCAGTAAACCCAGTGACCCCAGGAATGAAACCTGCCACTGAGATCCATTTAGTCCTCTGGATTGCAATGGATGATTTGAGGACATTTCTGGGCCTCGGGCTTCCTATCTCAGCTAATAAAAGAGCCACAATGATAAAATTACCACTCATTCTTTTAATTCAAAGGCAACAATGTCTTCGTTGAACTCAGTAGGAAATGAGTTTAGCATTGTAAACATGTGGAATTACTGAACATACACAACTATTTACACGTACAAAATGAGTGGCAAGTCTAATTATGGTTATTTTACTCTCTCTGTCTCATCATTCAATAGCCCTTAAAGAAGCCTTCAGCCACCGTCGCTTCTTTAAAAGTCACCGTCAGAGAGTTGATGGTCACCTCTGTAAAAATCACCTTCCCAGGATGCTCTGCTGTCTGACTGCCTTCTGTCATCATGGTAGCGCTCTGATTGTCTCCACCCGCTTCCTCCTTCCCCGCCTCAGCAGCGGAGCAGTCGCCTGCCGACTCGCTGCGCCCCTGAACGCTCACTATCACTGAGGTCGTGTTGTTGCTGAGACAGATGCTGTGTTCTGATGTGGGACACTCTGACTCTGCAGCCTCCTCACCTACGTCCCAGTCAGACCTGTCGCCAACCGAAACCTCATCTTCCGGTACGGCCTCAGGCACCGAGGCACTGTCTTTTGATTGGTCGCACGCCAACATCTGCTTCAGTTCCGTCCCCCCGCCTGTCCATGTTTCTGTACCTACCACTGTCAGGTCAGTGTCCACCTTCTGCTCCACCTCCATCACTAAGTCCTGGCGCTCCAGCAGCGGCGGGGAGCTGCACTCTGACCGACCTTTAAAGGAAGAAAAAACAGACTGTTAAAAGGTCAAAGGTCAGGGCAAAATTCTGAATTATATTATTTTATTATTAACTTGACAAACAAACCATATAAACTGTCTTCGCGTCTCTCCTCGGTGGTGCCTTCAGACTCAGGCTTCTCTTCTTCGCTGGTGCCGCCCCAGTCCTCCACAATAGGCTCCTCCCTCTTCCTCAGTGGCAGGATGGTGGTTTTGTTTGGGGGTCCCTCTGGCGCCCGTTTGGACACCCTCTGCCTGCTCTTCCTCCTGGCTAGGCGCCGGTACAGGCTGGCCCGCTCGCCCTGGTCTACATCAGTGCTCATGGAGCGAGTGAGGGAGAGACGCAGTCGAGGTGTGGCCTTCTCCGACACCTTGTTGGCACTGCGGAGGTCCATGGCGAAGATGTTCTGAGGCAGAGCAAATGTGATGGGTTAATATGTGAATAGTGACCGTGTACTTTTGAGACAACAGCTACACTATGCTTCTATTGCCCAAGCAGAATAGATTTGCGGGACAATTTTGTGACACAAAGGACAATTACAGGAAATGTATCCACATATATATTTTTCTGACTGTCAGCAAATCCCATGAAAAGACTAAAAACAGGTGATTATAAGTAATGACTGTATATCAAAAGCCTGAGTATAGCCTATTCCACTGTGCCATCCTTTGAGCTAAATGCTAATGTCCGCACGCTAACACGCTCTGTTCCTCTGAGTCACCAGTACGCCACTAGTTGGTTTGTGGACTGCTGTTTTGAAGCTTTAAGATTGGCATTTTGGCTGTTGTTGTTTTTTGGGGGGAACAAGCCAACAAGAATACAGTATCAGGAACCCGAAGGATGCTACTTCATCAGCTAATGCTACAGATAGATAGTTAGCTTTGTTAGCAAGGTGCGTCCATAATTAAAAATGAACTGCGAACTCCTTAGAGTGTCTTTTCCTACAAACGAAGACATTTGTAAGCGATCAAAATGTTACAATGAACTTTTGTGTCAAATTTCTAAGAATAAAATGCACCATAATAACTACTTGAAAATCACAGGGTAGCCATGCCCTAAAGCATATCAACCTACTTTATCGTCTACTTTACTCTAAATAAATAAATCATAATTTACAAAATGAACATAATGCTGCATATAGGAATACTTTAAACTAGACCATTAACTTGTATAGGATCATTTTTGTGTAGACTTTTATACAATCTGACTTCTTTTTGCACCCAGAGGAGTCGCCCCCTGGTGGCCAGGAGAAAGAATGCAGGTTTGAATCACTTCTGAATTTGGCTTCACTTTACTGACCTAGAGATTGCTGCTTGGTGCCAGGATCAAATGAAAGATGTTATAGTTGCATTATAGGAAATTAGCTTGACCAACACTAAAGATAAAAAGTCCAGATATCTCAGCCTCTTTCAACCAACAATTATATCCATGGATGAAGGAAAAAACAAACTCCTCCTCACTGAGCAGTACACATGAGTGGAGAAAAGTATAACAAAGTCTTGTGAGAAAAGAAGAAAGATAAGTGTCGCTACCCGCAGCACGACCCTCCTGGGTCGGAGACCTTTCCTCCGATAGGCCAGAGCTCTGATCTTCTCCTGACTGATGGAGAAATGGTAGAAACAAAAGGAGCGGGAGAGGACAGAGAGAAACCAACTGTGAGCGAGGAACAAATAGAAAACAACCCAAAAAAAGTGCTTTGCAGGCATAAAAAAAAAAGCTTTCCAAGATTACTCACTGTTCTTCGTAGGCCAGGACCAGGCGCGGGTCCAGAATATTGTCCTCTGGTTCCCAAGTACTGTACCTACCAACACACACACATTCAAATAAGTCTATCTGTGCATTTATCTTTCTATCTCTTCACAGGACATGGTGCGCAGATATCAAGAAGGATAATTTGAAAAGGGTACAGAGTTTATACTGAGGGGATGAGGTCACTGGATGATGACTCAAGGCTTACTCACTTTGGGGACCATCCCTGCCATTTCAGTAGATACTCCACATTACCCTGAGGAGAGACAGAGGAGGGGGGAGGTGCTTAGAGGAGGCGCACATTCACACAACCTGTATTTTAAATCTCGTGCAATATGATGCAGACACACGCTGCCGTGTGTGTGAGAGAAAAAGACGACTGTTTCTTTAAAGTGTGGAGGGAGGGAGGTAGGGAGGGTCATGGACATTTTTCTCCCTTTCAAATTGTGTTTTTCTGAGGGGATGACGTCAATGACAGCGGGGCTGGGCGGCCTCCAAACAGCAGCTCTGACGTGAGCGCGCATGGCTTCACGAGCCGGTCTCAACAATCAAGCACGGGCTCTTTCTAGAACATTACACCGGTGGCTCTGATAGGTGGGGCCACGGGAACATGTAAACAACGAGGTGTTGCGCAACGGTCATCCAGCGAGCTCCGAAAGAGGGATCGCAGTCAGCCCGCGTGAAAACGACTGTGGCAGTCCCCGTGTATTCAGAGTGTGTATGTGCAGGAGCAGGCACGCCGGTACATGTTGTTTTACAAATGTATTATATCGCTCCAAAGTTTATAACAGATGACAATTGGGCTGAATGGAGGTGATGTCGCACTGCATTTTATTTATTTTGCATTAAAATTACACATGCACATGCTGCGTCAAATATTGCCGCTCAATTCCCCCGCTGAGATGACAATATTATCATTCCTCCTCCACTGTAAATCAATGGGTCACTATTACGCAGCATTCAGTGACATTACGCAGCAGTTTCACACCGAGGCTCCGCCGCTCGCTCTCTGGCGTAACTTATATCAACTGCGCAGCTCCCAGCACACACTGCCCGTATACCCGTTTTCAGGATACACACCCCCTTTTCCAGTTTACTACAACTGCGTAGGCTCCCTCAAAACACGTTCACGCTGCAGCATCTCAGCTGCTGCACGGGGAGCGCACAGGATGCGACTCCGGCTGCGAAACAATGTTAAACTTCGGCGCTGTTAATTAAAATAATGATAGTGTGAGCGTCTCTCTTGCGTAAACTATAGGGAAAGTGCGTAGCCTAGTTTTGTTGTGCATGGGAACAGCGGGTGGCACACGGAACACAGTGTCCACTGGGATAAAAGCACAGGTAAATAAGTTATTTAAGTTATAAGAAGTGTGTTACTATTCTTCTTTCTTACCTTCCTTACTCTCTTCTTTGTTATTGACTCCACAGCAAACACTTGGTCTCCAATTGATGACAGCTCCATCTCCGCGCGCTGCTCCACACGCTCTAAACAACACGCAAAACTGTGTCTCTGCTGTTTTCGTTGAAGTGCTGAAATAAAAATAGTTGCAGAGGACAGGGGGAAAAGTGTCCCTGCCTCCGCTCGCTCCCGGCGTGAACACTTGCTGTGAGCGCTGAGTGTCTCCGCGCTGCCCTCACTCCACAATCCAGCTGCCTGCCTGCCTCACTTTTTAAAATCTGCGACACATCAACACAGGCGCACAGGACAACGCGCTGCTTTAAGTCGAGCGCGCCGCCTTTCCATTGCGTAGGGCCGAGCCCCCCAATGTGCGGGCCCGAGCTCGCGGGGGCGCGCACGCAAATTGGAGCAGAGTGCAGAAGAGGGACAGAGGAGGCGGGGGGAGGGTCAAAGCGACAAGGTTATGTGAAACTTTAGTTAGGATAGAGTGGAAACATAGAATGAGTCATTTCACTTACATTTTTCCACTTAAATGTCGCCATAAATCAAATTAAGAAGCTCAGATACAGATCCTATTTTTATTTCAGGGCTAAACTGTTTCAAAACTTTTACTTTTTGTAAGATCTAAAGTGGCATTCCTTTGTGTTTTTTAAATCATATGTAAAATTATGACATATTTTTGCTACTTTAAAGGTATACTGTGCAGAATTTCCCCAATAGTCATATATAGACTATACTAATCCATTTCAATCATCACTTATTACCAGTGGTGGAATGTAACTAAGTACATTTACATTTAGTACAAACACTATTAACATAAATGCATCAATAGAAATAATACAATAATATATTTGGAATAAATCTGTAAAATGAGCACTACTTTTGATACTATAAGCACATTTTTATGATGGCACTCCTGTACTTTTACTGATATATGTTTTGAATGCAGGACTTTTTACTTGTGGTGTAATTCTGCCATGTGGTATTAGTACTTTTACTTAAGTAAAGGATCTGAATACTTTTTTTCCATCACTGCTTACAGGGTTTTCTTTTTTCTTTCTCTACATTTTGTTGAGTTTGGGACTTTTCTTCTTTTTCAAAGCTGGGGTTTGCTTTTACTTTCATTTAGCTGGTGGAAGTCTGAAAGTTGTGTTTACAGTAAGCAACAATCCCTGCATGGTACGTCTTTAGACTATATTTTGGGATCCCTTCTTATTGGAATTAATGTGGAAAGTTAGATGAGAAGCTCAATAGGCTTGCATGAGTAGGGTCAACATAAAGCTGGGACCAGCAGAGCGTTAGCTTAGCTTAGCATAAAGATTGGCTCTGTTTAAAGGGAAAGAAATCTATCTACCAACACCTCTAAAGCTCTTGAGAAAATTACTTAAAGAGGTTACCAAGACCAACAGCGACACGTCAATCTAATTATAGCCCCCAAATACCCCAAATCCATAAAGATGGTGCACTGTGCGTAATGCAAATAAAAACAGTTCATCAATTCAAAAGTGATTCATAATTTAGAGTGTATATTTGCACATTAAATTGATTGTCTTTGTACCGTTTTAAATGAAATATATGTCTAATGATGATTGCATTCTGCTTTATTTATGTTATCAACTTTTTTGGAGTCAGGACTGCGGGCCTACTATGTTTGATATAAATGCTTTCTGCTCTTTCAAGGATACAGTGAAATGCGGTTGTGCAGCTACAACACTGAACTCCAGCTTGAGTACGGAACAGAGTGTGAGCTCATATGTTTTTATGTAACAGTAGTAAAGGCAGGAAAGATCAGAATCTGCAATGGAAATGAAAGACTTACTTCACTCTCTGGTGGAGATTTTCACCCCTCCGGCCGTGTTTGATCCAAATATGGAACTAAACAGCTAAACACTGACTGAAAAATCTTCTAATCTATTTTACATCCTGAATGCTAAGCAACATCTCTGCAGAGAGGAGAGAGCTGGAAACACAACGACACAGATGAAGATCCCAGTGATGATAATGACCAATGATACGCTGCAGGCAGCATTTATTGTCATTAGAGAGGACTGATTCTTTAAATGTATGTGCAGTGGTGTGGTCCCAGCCACCGATCACACACACTTACCTAACTTCATACCTGAGCGTGTGCTCGTCCAGCGGCCAGGTGGGGAAAGCTCATAAAGTGACTGCTGTGGAAAAAAGGCCCGGGGCCAATTTCCTATTATCTTTCATTGAGGCTGCTGTGGATCAGTTTACAGTAAAACTCTCTGTAACTACACACACACACACACACACACGGTCCGCGGTCTCTCTGCACCTGGAACACTTGCATCACTTACGGGCATTGGGTGTCATGGCAACTGTTACTACGGCGACCACTGAAGAGCGGGAGGATGATGATGATGATGAGACAGCAGGAAGAGTTGATGAACAGTTCAGGACTGAAGAGTGATCCACCTCTACTGACCCGGCTGTGACCTTTGACCTCCTCGTCCTTGGATTATGTAACCAACACAACCAGATTGTTCCGATAATAATCCGATGGTAGTCTTATAGTTATTTATAGCATCAGTGGTATTAAGTAGAGTAAAATCAAGGGTATACAATAAAACATCTATTTCTAAGGTTAGATATAATAACAATGGTGAATAATTCATCTTACACTTATCTGATGATTGTCTGGTATTTAAAATGTACCAATGAAACAACCAAAAAGTTGGCCTGTTGTAATTGTCCTGGCAGCACTCTGAAGCCCAGCCCAGTATCAGTTTACAACTTCTTATTTCCACAGAAAACCAAGAAATATTAACAAACGTTAACAGGTGAAACTGCAATCAGCACGTTATTTTGTTGCCATTTTTGCTTTAAAAAAATTATGACTTTATTTAATTGCTCCAGCTTTTATTGAAGTCCTTAGCTCTTATAATGTTGTAATATTCCTAAAATTAGCTGCTTACTGTGTCTGTGTAAGGACATTCAGTAGTTTATTGACCTCGCCGCTGTTCTCTTAAAGGCTGCTCCAGTGATTCAGCCTGTCACTCCCAGAAAGTACTTGGTCTTGCAGAGACAGATAAAATAAATTGGTGCAGCTGAATCAGGCGTGGTGGTGAGGGAGTGTCTCTTAAATGGTCCATGTATGTGATGTCCTGTAGTGAACTTTAACCCCCCAGTGAAGCACAAGTGGACTTAACATTCTATTTATCTATCTATCTATCTATCTATCTATCTATCTATCTATCTATCTATCTATCTATCTATCTATCTATCTATCTATCTATCTATCTATCTATCTATCTATCTGTCTGTCTGTCTGTCTGTCTGTCTGTCTGTCTGTCTGTCTGTCTGTCTATTTTCCCTTCAGAGGCACAAAAGACACTTGTCATGATTGTCATGCTTTCGACCACCACCATCATGTGCTTGTGTACAACAAACAAACCAAAAAATCGTCAACATTTCAAGGAGAGAACAGTGCAGTTTACCGGTAACTTACAGCTTACATATATCCAGACATCATGGCCAAATTATTGATTATAGTCTCTGCAATAAGTAAATGTGTTTTAATGTATACTTTTTTAATTAGGTGATTTGTGATTAAAGTTAGTGATCCCAGCTCTATGGTGCCTTCTGAGGTAGTAACTAAGGTGGAAAATTGGTGTGACCGGCGGAGTTGGCAAGACAGAATCTACCATCAGAAGAAAAGAGCAGCGTGATGTATGTCATTTGTGCAACCAACACTCAGATATAAAGGACGTATGTGTATCCATGGCTTTGTATACATCTAAATAGCTGTGAACTTGTTTGTCATGTTTTTGTTTCAGTGTGTTTTCAGTTCAAAAAAGTTTATTTGAACGTCAGCGTTCGGTTGTACGGAGAGACACTCCAAAGAGTCGGCTGTTCAATTTTTCCGGTAAGTACATTTTTCTTTTGGTTAGATACACCCGTCCTCATGCCTCCCCAGTCCAAATAATGTCTTTCACGGTTTCAAAAAACAAAGATGGCGACAGCCTTAACAGAACTTGATGCTTCAAAAGGGGCAGTCCACAAATCAGTGGGTGACATCACGGTGACTACGTTCATTATTTATGTACAGTATACAGGAAACAAATTGAAAGTTGATCTGAACACCATTGGTACATTGCATAATGAGATAATTTAACCATTTACGAAATTGGTGGACTGCCCCTTTAAGGTGATGCCAGTCTTCCTACAGGAGTTCTGGGACTCCTGCTGGGAGTCATGGTCTATTTCCTGGAGATTCTTGAGATGTTACTGTGCACTGTAGTGTTTTAATATAATGAAATATGAAGGCAGGGACTGTGGTGAGTTTGCACATTGATCCCACTTGATGCTGATCTTATAGCTCCGGTAATTGCACGTGGTGATCTCACTGTGCTTTATGGTGTGTATATACTCCCGTAGTGCCCCTGCAGGGAGCAGCTTCACGGTATCGCTTTAAAACATGTATTAGAGGGATGAAGACAGCGCTTTTCCCGTAAGGAGGAGGTTATCGCAGCAATTCAGAAAAGAAACACGGCAGTCACATGACTTGTTATCTGCCCGGATACTACTGTGGCGGAGTTGGGAGCTGAGGCTGGAGCGGCAAAAACAACACGGCAGGCCGGATCACAGGCAGCGCTCACTCCCACCCACATGTTATGACTCACACATGACTCACCAAACGTGACGGTAAGAAGATCAGCGCCACTTCTCTGGAATAACAACAGAGGAAAAAAACAGTAGGATAACTTACAGGCTCATACCGGGAATCCATGCGTTTCTGATTTACTTCCCTTTGTCCTGGCTCTAACACCCCCTGAGGGCTTTCACTTCATTGGGCTCGTCTGGTACAGAGGCTGCACTTCTGGGAAAATAAAACCATTCAAATGCTGCAGCGAAAAACGAAGCTGCACGGCTAAAAAAAAAAAAAAAAAAAACTTCGCCTGCTTCTTATCTGAGAGCATGTATGATCATTAGACATTTTTCTTGGCAACATTTCGCAATAGACCTATTAACATCCAACATTTGGTATCAGTTAAACCCACACAGTATGCAGAGAAAAGTCAGTGATGGAAAGTTTTGAGCTATTTATGCTACTTTATACTTCCTCTTCACTACATGTCAGAGGGAAGCGTTGTGCTTTTTACTGCACTACACTTGTTCGACAGCTGTGGGTATTGTAAAGATTATATATCTTTATATAAAACATTTGATTATCAGATAGTTGTGGAACTAGTGCATTGAAAATATATTTAAAGGAATAGTTCTGGTTTATTATAGTGGGGTTGTATGTATGTATACCTCATGCAACGCCACTTAATTTTTTAAAAAACTTTTCCTGTAGTAGCTCTAGAAATTCTCCAATGATATGTGTAATTTAACAGCTCTCACAGGGGGTATTTTCCTGCATTAAAAAAGGTTTCTAAAGTATTTCTTCCACTGGTCAGTGCAGAAAATATGAACATATAATAACTTTTTTGCTTCATTTTGCACAAACTTAACTGTTGAATAAATTATGTAATGTTGAGTTACACTTACTTTAATCTAAATGTATTTAACAAAATACTGTACATTAGCGATAAAGGTAGTGCATAGTCAATATGTTTAATATGTCCAGTAGCAGAAGAGTTTGAGTTTTGTGTATTTCCAAAGTTTAGCTGTCTGAAAATTGAAGACTCAAAATAAAACAGAAACCAGTGGAACCAACAGAAAAAAAACACAAGACTGAAACCAAAACTGGACACATAAACCTTAGTCATGCCTGTGAAGATATAGATAACCATGAAAGTTCACTGGACAGTTTCTTCTGAAACAAACACCTTGTATTGAAAAATACCTGGTTACTGTTAAAGATACTTGGGGATGGTAGCAATGATGAATGATTAATACACACTACTAATAACATCATTTATTAAGAAACTGTGGGCAAATTTATTTTGATTTAAAATACACATTTA
>CAFUXE010000224.1:3221-47060 GCA_903364295.1 Serranus cabrilla | reverse complement strand
CTGTCATACGGGTAAACGTCCAAGTAGTTCCTTGCGATGATCATGAGTCCCGAGGCGGAGAAGTTCTCCTGCGCAATGTCGATGTCCACCACAGTCTCCTGCCCCAAAGCATCCAGGGATACACACGCCAGGAAGTGCCGGACAATGAACTCATACACACGTCCTTCGTTGCCCTGGACACAGAAGAAACAGAAGTGATCTGTGCAACATTTGAGTTGATGGTTTTCATCTTATTGTTGAAAAAAACTATTGAGGGGTTGGGTTAATAAGGACCCACCTTTCTCTTATTTTTTAAAAATTATTATTTTATTTTATTTTAATTCACTTTATTCTGTTTTCTTTTTCTCTTCTCCTATAATCCCATTAAACCATGGAGGGGATCGCTGGAAACTGGACTTGTGGGATTAATTAAATTTTTTTTAAATTAAGTTTTCCTCTTTGATTCTCTAATTCTTCTTCTTCTGCTCTGTGGTTGAGACGATGTAAGAAATAGTAAAAGTAAATAATATGATTGTTAAAATCACAAGTCCCCAGACAGCCCATAGCATCAGCCTGTCACTCATGAGATGGCCACGCCCCCCAAGCCTATAAAGCTCAGCCCTCCAGGCCTGTCACTTCCTCTGATTTCCCTCCAAACACCAGCCAGAACAAAGAGAATGGATGTGAGTTAATCTTGAGTTATTTTGGACTGTTTTACCTCATGATACCTGATTCAGTTGGTTGATATGCCATGTATTGTTTGAAAGTAATTGTGTTAAAAAAGGTAAACGTAAATGGAAACCATGGTGGATGCATTAATGAAGTGAGTTAAATGACTGACCTAATTTATTAGTCATTATTTGTTGGATATTTCTGAGATAAGTTATATTTCTCTGCATTTCATTGTATAGAAAAAATCATCCATCCATCTATCCATCCTACTGTTGACCTTTGAGTGAATAAATTGTTGGAATGGCATCATGGATCCTGTGTTTAAATGTGCACCACATCAGATGTTCACTGAACCAATCTCACCATACCAATCAGTCCTTTATAATAATAATAATTCTAATAATAAAAATAAATAAATATTAAGAATGTGAAAAACAAGAACATTTTGGTAGCAAAAAAAAGTAATGAAATTCTTGGTTATTGTTTGAAAACATGTCCTAAGAGGACATAACGTTCCGATTATGAGCAGCTTTACCTGCAGAGTGCCGCTGTACTTGGTGGGGTGTATGGGGGGATGGGCCTGGTCAGACTTCTTGCCCTGTCGCGGGTTGGGACCTCCGGGCTGTTCGAGCACCCTCTGGGCGAACGTCCCCCAGGCGGGGCTTTGTGTCTGCTGCTCCACCAGGGGGCCGAGGGACAGGCTCGCTGGAAAAATATTTGTCTCTGTTCGGGGGTAGCTGATGTACCTGAGCAGAAAAAAACAGACAGTCACACAGACGAACTGAGAGAGGGGTGGAAATGTGAACTCATCTATTAAGTGCCTGAAAGACGCCGTCCTGCCAGATGGTGTCTTTCCAAGTACAAAAATAGCCACGACTTTGAGGAGGTTTAACAACCTGGTAAACAAAAAATACATTTAACTGTTTCACTGACTCACAGCCTCTAATAAAGTGGCTGCAAGCCAGCGGTCTGACTGAAACCAGTTCAAATGAAATTTTCATACTACTGTGGGATGATAGACTGATGAGGACATTCAGCATATGGTCGGAGTGGGACAATGCTTTGCAGTATGCATGTACATTACCTAATGCACTCACCCTTGAGTATAAAGTTTTTCTGCTATTTTCATGGTCTCTTTGGCGTTTATTCGGAGCTTCCGGGATGCAAGTTTCTCCAGTTCCTGCAGGTCAGATAAAGAGGGGACTCTGAAATACTAAACAAAACAACTACATACACTTTACAACACAAACAGCTATGTTTTGAGCTGCAGTGTGTGGATGTGTGTGTCTTTGACTTTATATTCTCACCACAGTGTCTAAAGGCAGCGGCCTCCACTTGCTCTTGGGTTTGCTGGTTACTGAGGTGACTGTTGCTATGGGATCCTGGGAAATGAGTGAAAGGATATTCTCGTGTTTATTCAGACGGATCAACAACCTATTCAAGTTTACTGCTGCGTCCTGTGAGGTTACACGTATGTGGACACCATGAGCCAGCAGAGCGGCCACTGGACTGATTTCACCCGGCAACAGCTATTATTTATTTAATAAATATTTATAATAATTCATATGTGCAATGCAGACTTTCTACAGAAACTGTGCAATAATTTAATTTGCCACTAACACTGTTGTTATATATATATATATATATAGACTCTATTAATTTTCTATTCATGCACAAACGTCCATAGTGCTTTTTTACCACATCAGCTTTTGAAGCAGAGGAAATTTCTAAGAACCCCACAAAAACTAGGAAGGATCATAGTTCTTAAAATTACAATTTGAGGGACTTTTTAACTCTTATTTCAGAGTCGGTGCCCTCCCAGCACAAGAGGAACCGTGAGTGACGTCAGTGTACATGGACTGTTCAAACACAGCCAATGCAGCACAGGCAAACTTATTCACAGTGAAAGCAACAAACAACTCATTAAATAAATAAATAAAAAAACAGGGAGGGAACACATGAGGTCCAGCTTTACTGGCATATACAGTGTGTTACAGGGGAAATACAAACAGAAAAAAAATCCCTTGAAGGTGTGTAGTTTTCAGGGAGCTCCCCTGTGGGTATTTCCTCTCAGGAAGTTCCCAGAACTGTCTGGTCCAAAAACACCGTATGTGTACTGCTGTGCTGGAACATTTTGAAACAGGAAACATAGGAGAGAGCGCGGGGTTTGGCATGTAAGCAAAGTCCCCGGGAGATGTTGCAGGTACACACCAGACACATCTCCCCTTAAAGGCACAATGTGTAATTTTCTGCCACCCAAAACAATAACAAAGGCAGAGTTGGTGACATCATTGAAACTAGAAAGCTACCACTAGGCCTGTCACGATAATTACTATATCGACTTCATATCGACAATCATTGAGTAGTGCATTGTGCATGGTTAATTAAAGTTACGCGTCTTGTTGTAGGAACGTTTTCTAAAAATGTTTATAGCTTTTGAGATAACGTAATATCTATTTATTTAGTGACGAACTTCAATTCCGTGGCAAAAATTAAGGACGGTAACATTTCTTTACTAATTTAATTGAGGGTAGCTCTAAGTATCACATGGCAACAAGGCAATTCAATTTAGCATTTTACGGTAATTAGCATATTAAGAGGATAACCCATAATATCTGTTAAGGAATGAGGTATTCAGGAGGCAAGTAAGACCCAAAGATAAATGATGAAATATCGGCATTAAAAGTACAAAAGTACATAAGAAACAGAAACAGGCACGCACCTCCATGCAGATTTGGTAGAGCACCAGGCAAGCTGTGTGGTGGAAGAGTCGGTTTCTTTTCCAGCTGAACTCCACAGTGTCCTCCTCCACCTCGTGCAGCACTGAGACAAAGACAAGCACAAACAGAAGGAATGAAGAGGAGTGCGTATCAGTTGAAAACCTGCATGCTACTGATCTGTGCGTCTGTGCACGGATGAGTCCGTACCTTTGATCTTGTAGAAAGTCTCAGGTATGAAAGCCTGGATGGCTTTGAAGCGCTCCACCACAAAGCCCAGAGTGGGAAACTGACAGCTGCCGTATGAGATCAGCTGATTGGCCAGAGACGCTGGAAAGATCTTCTGCAGGCGAAGCGTCTGGAATCGAGTGAAAGACGCACCTGCGGAGAGGACAGGATCATATATATGAGAATTTAAATTTAACCAAGGTCACCAAGTTTGGATTATGCTGCTCACACCGTTATCTGCTGAGCCACCCTATGATGAAAATCATCAGAGATGCATCAGTGTCACTGTGTATAATTCAGTGCTACCTCACCTATTCGCAGGTCCAGTTCCTGACGGACATCCACGGCATCGCTCACATTAACATCTGGCTCCATTAGAGTCTCGCAAGCTCTCCGGATGGAGTTGGCGGTGATCTCAGAAAACTTTGCCCGAAAGACTTGTAAATTGGGCTTCACTTAAAAAAGCAAAACAATACAAACAATATACATATAAGGAGCCATTTGTGGACAAACAGACGCAACATGTGCTACTTATTGGCCTGACAAAGTCACAGATACATTATACAGATGAAGTTTTGTAAATAGTATCTCTACATTCTAGTGTGTACAATGTTAAAGGAATAGATAGAAATGTTGGGATGGGAAGAATTCAGCAATGTTTGTATATATTGATTGATTCCATTTTTCTGCCCATAGTAACGAGTGAGAGGAATCTGCGTGGAGTGACACAGGAGCATAAACAGACTGGGGGTGTTGATCAATGGACGTAGATGAGGTAAGTTCCAAACACTAACACAGCAGGATATTTGTGTGAAAAACATGACTGGTGCTGCTCGTCTTGAATGCTATGGACGGTGATTACGTTCATAATAACACTGAACATGAGATGTTTTTGTTAGCCTTTGGCGTTAGCTAACACTAGCCTGCTATTGCTAGCCCAGATCAATCACACTGCAGTTAAACAAATCACTAAATAATAAAATAAATGATACAAATTTTTCATGTTGGTCATGATAAACCCGCCCCCAGCCCCTGACGAAAGTGATTTTTTGTTCGAGAGCAGCAGAGAGTTGGTGCCACGCTGGAACCAGTTGTTGTGCCGGAGAGCCGGTCCTTTGGCTGCCAGAGCACGAAAGAGCTGGTTCAAGATTAGGCACCGGCTCTGAACCAACCCTTAAACTGTCTGGGTGGAAAAGCGGTACTTTCTAACAAATTAAACAAACTGGACAGTGCCAAGCTAGTTGTTTTCCCAGTATTTGCTCTAAATTAAGCTTAGCTAAGCTACACCGCTGCAGCTTCATGTTAACCGAACAGACATGACAGTGGAATGAATGTTCTCATCCAACTCTTGGCAATAGGAAGTTTTCCCAAAATGTTGAACTAGTTTCTTTAAAAAGGCGTTCAGATGACAACACGTGTATAATAATATCATACCTGCTTTGCAGACGTCTATGATTTCAAAGCCAATGTTTTCTCCCTCTCGGTCACAATCAGTCCAGATGACTAAGGCCTGGCACTGTCTCACCTCCTTCTCTAGTGTCCGCTAGGCAAGACAGAGGGTCAGATGGAGAGTGAGGAAAGTTTATGTTGGTTATGCATGATCATCATTGAATTTTTTTGAATGGAAGTTGTGGCATCCTACATCATCTGCTGCCAGCATCAAATAACACAATGGGACAGCACACAACTTTTTTGGAACAAAAAGAAACTAGTAGGGCGTTGTGTGTTAATCCTGGTCCAACAACTGAATCAGAGTTGCCATTACAAGTCTAACATCACAAAACATACATAATGTGGCTACAGACAGAGTGACAGATCCCACAGCTTTGTTTTTGCATATTTATGGGAGGACAGAAAATAAGCATACCTTGATTTGTTTCATGTTATCTGGACAGTATTTCTCAACCTCAGCATCAAATAACAGCACAGGATTGCAGCTGTGCCTTTGGAGAGAAAAGGTACAAAGACAGACAGACAGTTGTTATGATACTGTGTGAAGCTGAATATACAAAAAAAAAAAATCCTTTGTCAACCTACCATTTCTGGAACTGGGCTTTAAACTCCAGACCCAGTAAATGTCCTGATACTGACGTCATTGTGACTGTCACATTCTGCAGAGATGTAATGAAAGCAGAAATATCAGACATTAAAACAAAACAAACAAACAAGGGCATTTCTAATTATTTCAATGTATTCACTTACCTGACCAAAGAGATGATATTCATACTCATAGATTTTATTAAACTTTGACAGCCCTTCCCTCTGAAATGGAAAACAAGACAATCAGCACTGGAGCAACATTTAGCAGATAATGTTTGAACTTTAAACATCAGAAAATAGTAAAAATAAATAAATAAAAAGTCCATCCAGCCATCAGCCGAAAAACCTGAAGAAATTCAGTTCAGTTTAATGGAAGTAATTGAAAATTGGGTAATATTGACAAATCATTAAAGTTTTGATTTGTATCATCTGTCCTCAGAGGATGTTCTGGGGTCGGAGCAGGTGACACTGAATATCTGTAAAAGTGTGTCTATTCTAAATCCCTTTTGTACTTATGTCTGGCCGAAATTCTAACTGGATGCTGAATAATGAATTAGCTGTAATTCATCATTTGTTACAGCGATCTTACAATCCAGTGTGGGTAGGGCCACAAAGTGGAAAGCTAAACTAATGAGGGGACAAACCTCCACCTTCCATCCACTGACTTCATTATATATTACTTTTTAATTACCAATTTATGTAATATTGTGTAGTCATTAGAATACAAATACAGTGAAAGATGCTCATCACAAGTTCCCAGAGCCCAAACTGCTGTCCTCATACTACTTGTTTTGTTTGACCAACAGCCTAAAACCCAAAGATATTCAAGTTTAGAGCTGCAACAACAGAAGAAAAGATAATCTACTACTATTTTGATAATCTATTAATCATTAAAGCCATTTTTTCATGCAAAATGACAAAAAAAAGAAGATGCTGCTTTTAGCTCCAAATATGGATAACTTGTGCTTTTCTTTGCTTTATATTATATTAAACTTAATATTTTACTGACTGATGGACTGACAAAACAAGACATTTTAAGACATCACCTTAGATTTGGAGAAACTGGGACACTTACAATTTTCTGACATTCATATAGACACAATAATTAGTCTATTATTGAGGAAATTATCTGCAGAAGAATCAGTATAAAAATTATATTAGTTGCAGCGCTGACCAGCCAATCCCTGAACAGTAACATCAATTGAAAATAGTGAAAAATCCCCATCATAAGTTACCAGAGCTAAAGGTGGTGTCCATGACCGTTATAACAGATACAACATACTAAAATTCATATTCACGTTTTATGATATTTATTCAAATATAAAGCAAAGAATGTGAATAAAATTTGAGAAACTGAAAACAGCAATTATTCGCAGTCATGCTTGGAAGACTTGAAGTGATTTGAAAAAGACGTTTGGTCAGTTATAAAATTGTTGCAGATTCTCTGCCCAACGTTTCAGCACTTTGGTGACTCATTACATGGCCTTTAAGAGGGTTTTGTGCTGCTTGTGAGATGACATGACTGACCCTCCTGGACATGCCGCCGGACATGATCTCCGCGATGCCTTTAGCTGCATCGTTCTTCTCAGCTACGCAGAGGACCCGCTTGATCTGAGCCCGGCCCCGGATCATGTTTGCCTTCTGCGGTGTGTCCGGACACTGGTTACTCTGCGCCGCACACAACCACGTCCGCTGGACCCCGATCCTCTGTAGTAGTGCTGATCGAAGCAAAGATCTCCCGAGGAGGTGCACTAGCATGCCGGGCCGCTCTCACATGAAACAGCCGGTCCTCCAGGCAGCCTCCCTGCTGCTGTCACTTAGCATGTTAGCTAACAGTGCTAGCTGAACCCATGGTATCCGCTAGCCAAACACTATAACAAAGAGCTTAAAAAGTGGTTGCCAGTCTAAAAACTCAACCCCCAATGAATTATATAGACAGAATATTTGAAAATAAATATTTCAGCTCATCAAAAAATACAGATTAACAACTTTACGAGGAGCAACATCGACCTCTTACGTGGGACTGCTACCTCTGTTTACAAATTCCGCGCTCGACTGTCAAATACTGCCGTAATCAAGGTCGCAAAACTGTCGTAAAATTCAGCTACAAACAAAACGTTTAATTTTACCAAGGTTTTATAATAATAATACAATAAATGTATTCAAATTAACTGTTGTTTACCTCTGCAGCGTATTATTAGTAATAATACATTTTTCACAATAACAATGATTGTGTAAATATTAATGGTATACTGTATCAACGTCAGACAGAAATCCACCCTAAATCCGAATTTTTTTTATCAGCCATTTCAACATACAGACGAAGACAGAGTCAATGACCTCAGAACTTGATGGGGCTTTGAAAGCCTTGAGGAAGTTCAAATTCTACACTTAAAAACGTACAGATTTTTTTTTAATTCCTAGAAATTATATTTTTGAGCAATCTCTGGAACAAGACTTTCCTTCCCGATTCACAAAATGAAATCTAAGTTAGATCTTTAAATCCTGTACATTTACATGTGATTACCTGGGCAAATAAATAAATAAATTGTCCATACTCCACGTAAATATTATTCCTGGCTGCATGAAGAGAGCCCTGAAAAGGCCCCCATATCAGGAAATAAAACTGTCAAGTTAAATTGTGCAGGTCTATATTTTCCTAATAATTTTGTAAGACCCAGTGTAGCAGACTACTGAGAAGGTAAAATAAATATTGGTATGTGAGAGGCTAGAGATTGTTGAGTGTATAGCTGTTTTTAGGACACATGCAAATTCTCAATTTTTAATAAAACTGTCAGATAATACAACTGAACAACTACCCCAATAAACAATATGTGAAAAATTGCACCAGTACGTCTGAAACCTTGTATGCTTAAATACATACGGCTGACCTCCTATTCTGAAAAATAAAAAAATAAAAATGAGTGACTTTCTTTATCTCTTCTCGCAGTTATCAAAAGACGTTACACGAAAAATAAATCCTGTTTTGTGGTGGACTTCCTCCAGATGGGGAGGTGGATTGGTCACCTGACAAGACTACAACCAGCTGGGTAAACATGGCGTCCGTCTCTGGATGTGAAAAGCGCTTCTGTCTGATAAAGGTGTTTCTGTCGCAACACCGTCCCGCACTGTAACCCCGGACACAGAAACGTGGTGGAGACGACGCATGAAGACATGAAGGGGAGACGGAGCCAGACGCGTCTCTGATGCAGCTTTATATCGTTTCTGTCTGCACAGCATGAATGGTCTGATGTCAATCCGGACACTCTGATTGGCGCACGATAATTGCTTTTGTTAAGAGAGACACTGATTTTTATTTGTGTCGAGGGGTCTGTTTTTATTTTATCGATCAAATATCGAAGCTTTTATCCCGTGGACTCTCTTCTGCAGGGGCGCAGCTGGATTTTGGGCCCACTCTGCTCTGGGACCCCCTTTTTAATTCATATAATTAGCTTGATTTCTGTGCGGACCCTCACCATGTCTGGACCCCTTGAATCTCCAGCTGTTTTAACCTCACAAACAGCAGGATGATCAGTGTGGCTGCTCTCCACTGCTGTGCTCTGACAGCTGCTTTATGACTGTTAGTTGTGCTGCACTGTGTGTTGTGTTTCTCATGCCTTGCTCAACAACACCACTATGATAGGCTCACCTGACTTGGTGGCTTTCACTAAGGAGGATGAGTACGGGCAGACTACTCCCGACCCTTGGGCTCTCCCCGAGGAGTTCTCTGTTCCTCTCCACCCGCTGGCTGACTCCAACCCCTGGGCCAAAACCTCCTATGCCAAGTTCACCAAAGACTTCATCCTCATCTCAGAGTTCTCTGAGCAGGTGGGCCCTCAGCCTCTCCTCACCATCCCTGAGGACCCCAAAGTCTGTGGCACCTTCGATCTCAACTACTTCTCCTTGCGCATCATGTCAGTGGACTACCAGGCCTCCTTTGTGGGACATCCACCTGGCAGTGGCTACCCAAGGCTCAGCTTTGTGGAGGACTCCAGGGTGGTGCTGGGCGACTCCAAGGAGGGAGCATTCGCCTATGTCCATCATCTTACACTTTACGACCTGGAGGCGAGGGGCTTTGTGCGTCCATTCTGTATGGCATACGTCTCGGCAGACGAAAGGAAAATCATGCTGCAGTTTCAGGAGCTGTCCCTGCGCTTCTCACAGGCCTCAGAGTGTCTGAAGGCCGGGAACAGGAGAGCATTTGCCAAGGAACTCCAGAGGAAGCTCCGAGACCTGGAGTAAGAACTTCAATACAACCTTTTAACCGCTAACTTGTGTCTGATATCCGCTAAAACATTTTGTTCAGTCATTTAGCCGAGAGTGAATGCAATAATCTTTTAAAAATCACATGGCTGGATTAATCAGTTAAGGGGCCCTGGAACAAACGATTGCTGTTGACCAACAGGGTCCTTCTACGAGACATTATGAGATAAATATAATGAAATGGGAACATGTCCCCTTTAATGTATTAGTGGAGCTGAATGAAAAGTCAGGGGATCACAAAAATTCATGGAGACATTTTCCTGAAAACTCCAAATATGATCTTTATGTTGGCACGAGAGGAAAAATCAGATCATCACCAAACGATACATCTTCTGGGGACAATTAATATCTGTACCACATTTCATAGTTATCTATTTAACAGTTAAAAAGATATTTCTGTTAATGCCAAATGCCTGGTACAAAATGGTTTTGGTCTCTTTAGCTAATTTACCCCTTCATGGCGACTGCACAGAGGAGAACTCACCCTTTTAAATGATATTAAGTCTTAAACTTATGCTTGATTAAGGATATCACCACTTTGAGTGACAGGCTGCTGCCTTCTTAGGTGGCTTGCCATCACATTCAGCCCACCTAAGCTCACCCACACTCCTCACACCTCTTTGCTTCTTTTTGGATTAGCCAGGAGTTATAAGGAGTCAAGCACTGCCAAGATGATTAGCGACCCGAATAACCCCAAGCCTAATCTTGCTGTTCATGGTGTCCCATGTTGCAGATTTTCAGTGTTTCTTGTATTGTGGTTTCTCTGATTCTCCTCTTGAGAAAAAGTCCCTATAGTGACATGATGTGACCCAGTAACGGTGTTTCCTTCTCCTCAGGTACACTCACTCTGTGCTGCAGAGGGAGGAGGGCCTGCAGAGAGAGGCTGGGCCTCAGAGCATGTACTCGGCTCATGCTGTGGAGAAAGCCAACGAGCTTGCAAATGTAGAAAAGAGCATCTACGAACACAGAGACCTGCTTAGACAGATCAGCTCCTACCATCACCGCCCGCGCCGAGATCCTCACGCTGTCACCTGCCAGAAGTGCATCACAGAGTGCTTGAGTGAGTGTGAGCAGCTGTTGGAGAAATACGCCAAGCTTGCCAAGCCCTTCAGTTACACTGACCAGGTGGAGACGAGGGGGGACGGGCAGGGTCCAGCTGATGTTGAAGGAGGAGGGGAAGAAGCGGACGAGGAGGAAGAAGTGAAACGCAGGCCGTCCTACACGCCACAGTTGATCAAAGCAAAGTCAGCAAAGTGCTTCGACAAGCGGCTGAAGACGATGCAAGAGCTGTGCGATGATACTTTCTACGAGGCCACCTTGGTGCTCCTGAAGGAGACGGAGAGGAGTTTCCGCGGGGATCTGTGTTACCTGCACACGCGCCGCCTGGACAGGGCGTTACGCAGGAAACAGAAAGTGACCAACTTCCTGTTTGAGGAGGACCTCGGTGATGATGAGGAGGAGGAAGGGAGAACAATAAGACCATTCTGTGCTGTGAACCACGCTGTAGATAACTATACACTCTTAAATCCACCTCCTATTGTGCTTGGAGCAGAACCTCTCGATCTAGATGTGCTGGAGCCTCCAGACCCTCTGTATCCAGCCTCCAAGACTGGCCACACTCATGACAGTGAGCTAGGGCCTGTGGAGAGCCATCTGGAGTCCTCCCCCTCGGACCAGACTCTGGAGACCCAGGAGAGCTCGGAGGAGACCAAAGGAAGCTTCAGTAGTGATAAGAGCGGGATGGGTCTCCTCGAGCGGCAACAGAATCTGGCGAGCATTAAGTCAGAAGCTCCTGATCCTGACTCTGACTTGACCCCTGACCCTGACCACAACACTGACCTGGAGAGGGAGAGCAGCAGTGAAGAGATGGAGACTACAGCTGGGGAGGATGAGGGCGACGAGACGCCCGTGTCTCTGCTGGAGGTGGTGTCTGAGCTGGAGGCCAGCAGGGAGGATGAGTGCGAGGGACTGACCGATGGGGCTTGTGAGATGGATTCTGACTTGGTTCCTTTAGACACCGCCTGCTGCATGGCTCAGGAGGGTTTCCTTTATGAGGCTTCTGCTCCAGAGACGTTTCATCATCTCGGCCAGAGCTCCAGCCTGCCGCCCTGCCAAACACTAGTGGTCAACCAGGAGCCCCAAGCCCTGCTTCCACTCCAGGACGACTACACGGTGGGTTCTCCCGGCTCCGAGAGCCCTGCAGCTGGACTGGAGCTTCCCGTGGGGCTCCTTGGAGATGCAGTTTCCCGTACCTCGGTGGAGGATGGGTCAGACTGCACCATGAGTGCTTCTACAGGGTCGGATCGGGCCGCCTCTCCTCTCGGATATGGGGGAGTGGTGACCCTGCGTCAGAGGAAGAAGGCTGGACAAGGAGCCTTGAAGTTTGTGCGACAGTACCCCTTTGCCATGCCAGCCCTGTGGTGTGTGCTGAGCGGCAGGACCCTGGTGGTGCTCGGGGCAGACGAGGGGAGAGTCCGCCGGCTGGTTGCTGCTCTGGCCCTCTTTGTGCCTGGTCCGGGGAAGTGTGGAGAGAGGGTTCAAGCCTGGTTGTCCTGCCCCTTCACCCTCACTGACCTCCAGAGGTGGAAACTCATTGGATTGCAAAGGTATTTCCAATTTGCATTTATATGTCAAGCATGTAATAGTATAGTATGTCGTTTTCTGCCACCATGGGGTCTCTGAATTATAACAATAAAAAAAGACTGACTAATGCCGTCGTTCTAGTCAGGTTCTCCCAGTTAAAATTCCTTCAGTATTCATCCTTCAGAAGGTTTTTACTGGGAGTCTGATTATCCACAGAGTTATTCTTGCCAAAACAAATTGACCAGATGATTGAAACTGGTAAAAGCGCTGAATAAAGCAGTTTCACCTTAAAAATCTATGTGTTTGGCACATTGGCAGACGGTCTGGAGCTGAGCTGCTGCTAAACTTTGCTCCGCTTGTTTCTCCGATTACTTGAGATCCAGACGCTCAGGAGGTTTTTACCAGGAGCCAAATTATCCACAGAGTTCTCCTCTCTAAAACAAATGGACCCTGTGATTTAAACTGGTAAAAATGTAGAAAAAAAGAAATCTCTCAGTACAAAAATGTGTGTTTCTCTGATGCTCGCTGGGATGCTGGTGGAGGAGCTTGAACATTTGCTCAGCTTGTTTTTCTGATGACTTCAGATTCAGATGTTCTGTTGCTAAAATCCTTCATCAAATTCAAACATATGGCCAAAAACAACCAAGATCTAAAAAGTTTAGCATACAAATCAGCTTAAAACTGGAGAAAGAGTCAGTTTATGACAGCTTCTGGCAGACAATGAGGCATGTGTATTGACATGAGACGGACATGGAGTGTGTCATTGATTAAAATAACAGATTTCTCTGGGTTTAAATATGATTGAAGTCATTAATGTAAGTACACAGTTCAAAGAAACCAACACGTGTAGTATTTTTTTAGACTTTTTAATGTGGAAATGACATAATACACCTTAAATGGGAGACAATACAGGTGAATAGGGTAAAATATTTATCCCATGAAACCTCCCCAGGTTATTACTGACATGAAGTCAGTGATTTCTTGTTTTCTGATACTTTAAAATTAAATATGCAAATGATGCATTATCTTGCTAAATATTACTAATTTGAATTCATTTCAAACAGAAATCTGAATGTTTGATATTCAAAATTCTTGTTTCACTTTGTTGACATATTAGAGTCAAGGTTTACAGAGAGTGAATCAGAAAATACTGTCACAACCATAACAAAAAAATTTCACCATGTTTTTTGAGAATAAAATGTTATGAATCATATATGAACAAACCCCCTCTATAAAAAAAACCCTTCAGAATATAAATAGGAGTGAGACTGGAAAATGTACAGAAGACACAGTATCGTAAATTAAACAACTAAATGTGCATTGTGGATGTTTTCTTTCTGCTCGTCTGAAAAAAGACGTTATGAAAGCGTTTTTTAGTGTCTCGCCTTAATCACTATTACATAAATGATGATGATGTTTTGCTTATGCGCATCATACTTCATCTTCTTCATCGATGTGAAGTTTGAAAATACGTATGTGTATTTCTTTTCATGATTGGTATCGCACCTTACTACGCTGTTACTCATCTGGTGTGACTCAGTCCTGATGACTCACGCAGCCAAACCATTCAGCTGCTGAACCTGCAGCTTCACATCTGTCCTTGGACTTCTTTTTCTCTTTCTACTCGTCGTTCTTAAAACGTAGTGGGCCCCAAAGAATTCCACTATTTTACATTTAGAGGAGAGACCTCATGATCTAATTTCTTTGTTGTGACAGTTGGAGGCGCTGAGGAAAGGGCTGAGGAGGAGGAGGGGTCCGCAGGAATCGTGATGTGTGGATATTGGTTAGAGCACCTCTGAGTGTAGTTATCATATTGATTCACTGAATGCACGCCGTTGTATTAAAAAATGTACTGAATCGTGACACCACTGTGACGCACCAAGCTTTAGATATTTCTTTATCTATACGCCGCTACTGTTTCTATCAACAAAGCCGACAAATCTGTGTATTATGTTAGCTTTTCCTTTTATGTGAAAAAGGGTCAAAGACAAGCACTTCAATTTGAATGCTGCAAAGAATTCTGTACAAAAAAACATTTTCTAATTCTACAGGATGAATTGGACACTCCCCAGTGGTGCTGAACATGTTCATCCTGATTAAACAAAATATTAATTTCAACACAAACATGAAGGGTAAAGGTTCCTTGTAGTACATGTTAGTTAATAGTTATAAGGCCCATATATATCCTTTGTTAATAACACCATATACAGTTTATAGACTGCTGGAGATTAAGCAGCCTGAGGGCTTTCTTGTA
This sequence comes from Serranus cabrilla, assembly GCA_903364295.1. Classification (NCBI taxonomy): domain Eukaryota; kingdom Metazoa; phylum Chordata; class Actinopteri; order Perciformes; family Serranidae; genus Serranus; species Serranus cabrilla. The sequence continues at coordinate 32,324 of CAFUXE010000224.1, read as the reverse complement.
ATTTTTATACAGCATTTATTGAGTTTAACTAACTTACTTATTATATCATCATAAACCTATATTTAATTGTTTTGTTGCTTTATTAATACATATTTATTATGTGTTTATTAACTGTGCTTTTTGCAGCTACAAGAACAGGGCCTTGTTGGGTGAAAAAAAATCTATGAATTCATTAACAGTTAACAACATGTGATCAAAGTTGTCTAGCCAAACAGGAATGTGACTGAAGGTGGGGAAAGCCAGAGCGTTCGATTCATCCAGAGGCTTTGGTTTGGTTCTGGTTTAATTAAGAAATCTATAAACTGTGAACAAGTTTCTTATCATTGCTTGGAAATGTCTATTAAATCTCAAAATAAATGTGTTTATGATGCTGTTAACATTTGGTCTTATTAGCATGTGATAATGTTAATAGGCATCTATTATTAAGGACTTATTACCTGTGTAATGACTATTACACTGAACTTAATAAAGCGATACAAAGTAACCAGCATGTGTGTGTTTGTCCTCCTCAGGGTCGCGTCCCCGGTGGGTTCCAGCATGCTTTACTCACTGTCCCGCTACAGCCGCTACATTTCCATCCTGGACGCCGACCAGAAGACCCTGCGCTGTCCTCCGTACCGCGGCCAACTGCTCGCCAACATAGCTGACCACCGCACCTACATCCGACGCGGCTCCACCTACTTCCTTCACTTGCAGAGCACGCTCTGTCAGCTGGCAGCCAAGGCCTTCCTCTTTACCTTCACCCACCACCTCCACCTGCCCGTCAGCTCCACGGAGGGGCCCGAGGTGGTGGAGGGCCGACGCCGCTGCTTCCTGCAGGAGCAGCTGGGGCTGGGAGAGGAGGACAGCCAGATACTGCTCTACCTCAGCCAGCTCATCACTCAGCAGTACCTGCAGCCCGCCGCCGGGGGCAACGCAGCAGCAACTTGTTTTAGTTTTAACTACACTACCAGCGTTTTATACAAAATCTGATATTCTACTGGGACGAGGATTCACACATATGTTTTAGCATCTTTGGTTTTTAAAGGACCAAAGGCGGTCTTAATAAGGTCTAATTTTAGTTTCAGGACAAACTGTGCACTGGTTATTGTTTTATCTGTGTATTCTCTCTCTGCCTTGCTGTTTTTTCTCTGCTCTTTCTCTTTCCTCTGTGTGCAGGAAGAAGGAGACAGGGTGAGGCGTGAATGTCAGTGAGTGGTTCACTTTGCCTGTATTTGCTCCAGAGACACTCACAAACACACATTACAAGCAAACGAAGGTCGGTTCTACATATTGTCCTTTGAGTCAGTTGTGTGTTTTTCAGTTACATTGGAAAAATGTTACTTGCGCTGTTTTTTTTTAAAGGGACAGTTCATTCAAAGTTGCATATTTCTCCCCTTACCTACAGTAATGTTTATCCTTTTATATGGTTTTGGTGTGATTGGCGGATGTTGGAGATATCAGAGATGTCTGCCTACACTCGCATATAATGGAACTAGATGTTACTCTAGAGATACTGTGGATTAATCCACAGTTGTGAGCAGTTTCATGAAGGAACTATTTTCTCTCTACCAGACTTCACCCAGCAGCTGTATCAGAGCTGTAACGGTACCTAGCTTAGTGGTGCTAGGTAAGCTACCAGTATCGGTTAGCTTAACTATCTCATTATGCAGTTATATTTTAGTGGGTGTAGTTTGGTTGAAAGAAAATAGTTCCTTCATCAGAGCATATTAGTATTGGGGCATGGGGCTGTTTCTACGTCTTTTGTGATGCTACTTTTCATGTAATACAACCTTCGTTAGGACACATGGTACTGCAATGGAGCCTAAAATTGTGCCCATTGTTATCTAGGCCAATTTTTAACGCTGTATTTATTTTAATGTATTTTATTTATATTAAGTAAAACCTGGAAATGCCCCTGTCCTGCATGAAACTGCTCACAACAAGGTCTGTGGGTTATCTTGAGAAGCTGTGCCAGGATTCCTGGAAACACTCATTTAATGCTGAGTTTTCAAATATATTTTTTAAGCTTTGAGCACCATAAGTGAAGTTTCATCATAGCTGAGAGAAGGCAAACATCTCCAAGACTGATATCGCCAACAATAGATCAATAAGTAACACTACAGGAAGGAAAAAAAGGGGGGCAACTGTCCCTTTAGAGTCAGTCTTCACTTTCCTCACCACACACACACGCACAAAACGTGATTCAACTTGGCTGTGTGTCGTAGTTGTTAGCAAGTTGGCTAACAGGTTGAATTGCCCACCAATCCCTGAGCAGTTAGACAGCTATGACGTCATCTCAGCTATATATAAACATGTTTTCAACTCACTCACATATTGTGCTTGTGGAGAGCAGACGTCTCTCTGAAACTGTCCGTGACACCTTATTATCACCAGGCAGGCTTGTCGCAGCTGGTTTTGTGACATGCCTCTCCACATAACTTCCACAGGCCAAAAACCTCCCTGAAGCCCATCCTTTTCAATATTTCTTTACACATTCCTGCAGAAATTCAGTTCCGAACAGAGACACGTTGTTGGATTGAAGCTGAGTAGATTTTAGATTTGACTTTTGAGAGCATGGAGAAAACATTCCCAGCTCTCAGGTTGCGCCGCATGAGGACGTGTGTTTGCTGTGTGAATGCAGTCGGCCCCACTTGATATTTGCATGTCCAGAAGTAACATCATCACGATACATAGTCATCCCTGTTGAGCCAGCGGCGGTCTAAAGCTGTCACTATTATGTGCTGGCGAGCATTTTCATGGATATTACTCACACGTTCAGGAACATTTTAAAGCTACTTAACCTAAATGTATTGAATTTCACTGTTGTCTTAAAGTTGTGTGCGAGTGTTGTGGTGTCAGCATGAGACTGTCTTGTGCCAGGGTGAATCACCGTATTGATAGTATTTCTGTTTTGTTGTATTTGGATGAAGAAGATGCTGAACAGTTTGAGGAGACAGTGCTGATGTTGTGCTTGTATAGATTTTATTATTGGGAAAAGAATTTCCTGTGCCATCAAAAGCAAAACGCAAAAGCTTGACACTTGAATTAGGACAGTTGCCTATTATTTATTTTCTTTTGAACAACCCTCGCTGGATCTGTGATATGAACATGTGTTCTGTATTTATTGCTTTACGACAAAATGATCATGACCATCATGCCAGGTACGCCCAGGTTTACTCTTTGTGGGATTCTGGGGAAGGTTTTTAATTTCTGTCACATGGTGCCAGTGAAACGGCACTGAAGGAGCGTCTTTGATAGTATTTTATTCCTAATTCTGTTGCGTCGGTGATGGAGCTGTAATTCTGTATCTAGAATGGTAACTGTATTTGTGACTGCATGGTCAGAGTTTTAATGTGAAAGGTTAAACAATTGGGATCACGGTTGCTGTCATTCCTGCTACAAACGACACGTTTTGATTTTAAAGGGATAGCTCTGATTTTTAAAATCTGGGTTATATGAGGTACTTAACTATAGTCAGTGTGTTACGTACAGTAGATGGAGGTCAACATGCCCTCAGTTTGGAACACTGCTGTGGACAGGGGCAGCAGCAAAACATATAATAGCCACTGGGGGAAAAACAATATTAGTTTAATTGTATACTTTATTTTGAATATTTTCACCTCTTCACCTTGCTGTCAGACAGCCCACTTTATGTTTATGTGATGTAAACTGAAGACGTGCGATGCTTTCATCAAAGCCACCAGACTTCATTGACAAAAACAGTCATTTTACGTCATAGAATGTGGGAGTTGCTGGTCTACTGCTGCCTCGATCAGTTAGTTAGTTTGTGTTATTGTGTGACTTTGGTCTAAAGGGTTCATTTGGATTCAGCAAAGTCACACAATGACACAAACAAACTAAACACATCAGGTGGAAGTAGATCAGCAACTGTTTTTGTCATAGGAGTCTGGGGGCTTAAACAGGACTGTCGGTAGGGTGAAGTGGTGAAAACAGTCTCTATATTGCCCTAACTTAAATTATTACATTTTGTTTATCGGTGGTTAAAAAACGCCTTGCTGCTGCCCCGTCTACAACAGCACATTGCTTTCAATTCGGTACTGCTTAAACAAACTGCTGACTCGATCTACTGAAGGTAAAAAATCTGAGTACGGATTAGTACTCACACAAACCCACTTCAAAATAATCTGAACTATCCATTCAAGGCATATTCTTTTAACTAACAGCAACCTCCAATTTTTAATTCCACCTAATATATTATTTGCTTTGTATATTTTTTTGTTTTAACCTCTTGAATAACACATTTTACTGCTAAGATGTTACAGCGACTCATTTTTTTTAGATTTTGTCCCTCTAATGCAAAAAGTTGAATGTAATCTGAATAAGCCATACCACAGTGTGCTTAACATGTCGTCACTCAGTGTCCTTATGTTGCCATATCATGCCACCTTTTGTATCTCATCATGAGGGGGTGTCGTGCTCATATCAGCCCTGTGAGACGGCGTTGTTGCCAGTGATTTTAATAAAGCACGTTGTGAATGTCTTGATGCTCTTATTCTGTGAATGCTGATAATATTCATTTATTCCATTAAATTATTTCAATCTATTTCATGTTTGCGTGAACGCCTGTCGGCTGGTGGTGGTGAATCTCACTGTGGAGGAGCAGACCGATGCATCCTACAGATCATTAAACGTCAAACACTCCCAACAGGCTCGTGTCTGTGTGACTTGCTTTCGCGATGACGGATGTGAGAGCATTTGAGGTGTCATGAATAATAAATGTTAATCTGTGAAAACAACTAATTGCTCGGCTGGAACAGCAGACGGCAATAAGGTGGCGGGCTGAAGAAGAGAGTAGCAGTAAATTAATGATACAAGAGCACAGTTGCAACAATGCTCGCCCTTTACAATCTTTACAGCTCTGCAGAGAGAGTGAGTGGGCAGCTGTGCGTGTGGCTCATAACTCAAACAAATGTGCCTTATCACTTCAGCTTTTAATGATAAGAACTGAAGAAAAAAAACAGATTGTATTACACTTATGGGAGCTATGCCTCAGGTGAGAAATTGAAATCTGCAATACCCTATAAGAAAGTCTCATCCTATACTATAACAACCTTATAATGGTGGGAAATAATTTACATATTTACATCCAAGTGCTGTACTTAGAGGGTTTGTTCAGATTTGTTGAAGGGGGCTGAGACTGAAGCAGTTTTCTATGCTGCTTTCAAAGCCACCAGAGTCCATTGACAAAAACAGCAAAGTAAAGAAAACAGGTCTAACAGCAAGGGGTGAGAATAATTCAAATATAACATACATATATTTTTTAGGTGGGCATTGTTATAAGTTGAAGTAGGTTTTTTTAATACTCATACACATCTAAGCAAAAAAGAACCTTTACTGTTTGCTGCAGCTTTTCTCCCACGCGAAAGCTCAGAACATAGAGTGTCATCCAAGAGATGTAAATATTGCTTCAATGCCAATTGGCCACTGGTTTATTTATATGTATGATAAACATTTTAGTAGCCCATTGTTGATGCATTATAAAATAATCAAAGTAAGAGAGTAGGTAAAACAGAATTGTTTTATTTAAAATAACAAGAATGATGAAGAAAAAGTTTAAAAGAATGACATTTCAAAAACAAAACTCACTTCCTCCCGTCCCTCTTTAAATGAAACTCATTAGATTTTAATGTGACTTCTCAGTGGGTTTGACTAGCTGGAATGAAAGGCCCGATCCAGAGACGGCCAACCTCAACTTCCTACTTTGAGCTTTTGGAGTTGAGGGCTTCAGTTAGGCATCAAAAAAAAAAAAAGACACAGAAAAACAAATGCAAGTCAAACATTATGGCCCCTCAGAGTATTCTCCTGTGCTGCTCCGTGTTCAATGCTGACTCCTGTAAGGGCAACTGAGGATGATGGTAAAGATGTCAGTGGTTTTTTTTCTGATGCAGGTGACTGAAATAAAGATGATGTTGCCTTGAGGTTTTGAGAGTGCACAGATGGAGACCGGGTGAGCCCTGCTGCCCAATGGACAATAGACCGATGTCCAAAACATGCACTTAGCCAGAGCATCCTCTGCATCCACAGTGGGTGCATTCAATGATCCTTCCCTGCAGAGAAAAAAAAGCCAGATTTAGACCACAAAAACAGAAAAAAAAAATACAACTAACCTGAGAATCAATAAAATGTTGTCAGACTTACGACTTCCAGCTTGCTCTTGGGGACTCTGCAGATGCAGTTGGTTCCAAAGTTGGTGTCTCTGGTTTGGATGCAACGCAGGCAGCACAGGTTCTCGTAGCCCTGCTTCTTCCACTTGGCAATCAGGTTCTTGTCTGCATAGCCTTCCTTTATACAGTACTCATACAGCTCTGTCGGAAAATACAGCAAAACTAACGGTCTTAAAGACTCTGGATATGTTGAATTACAAGCAATTGCTACCAGAGAAAGTATGGCATGTATTTGTAAGAAAATCTTGGTCACTACAAACTAATGTTGAAGTTGTAAAATGTTATTCATCCACATTTTTTCACGGATACTAAATATGTTGTGTTGAATTGTAAGGAATGCTTATATCAAATTCTGAAGTAGACATAAGAGGACGAATATAAAACAAAAGAAAGAAGAACATTAACTTTACCTCTGCTGATGGCTTTCCTTTTGTAGAAGAGGTCGTAGATGTATCGACTCCGCTGATGGTGCAGCCTGAAGATTGGCCAGAGGGACTCCACCTTTCGCTTTCCCTCGTGAGGCTCTGTTTCAGCTGGGACACAGAGTAAGATGAGTAAAGTTATCTTTAGTAAACAACATTTTAAGTCGATGGTGAACCTGCTTGGGTTATCAAAACGCCTCTCTAGGCTGGTGTGAATAAGATAGTGATGCTGCATCTGATATTTTTCTATAATAACCTCCAGTTGCATTAAAATACTTCCCCAGGGGTGTTGGATGGCTGGATGATGCTTGGGGACTCTTTTCCCAGCCTTAGCAAAACTGTTGCCACAAAGTTGGAAGCAGACTTCTGGTTCCAACTGCTGTGTTAATTACAACTGTTTACACTAACATATAAACGTCCTTTAAGTGAAGCTACTTCGACTGATAGCGTATTTAACAACATTATTGCACAACAAAATAATATACATATTTTATAAATAAAACATATATACAAAAGTATGTGCTGTAACTGCCTGTTCAACACTTCTCCAGTAGCTCGGGTTTTCCTACACTCGTGTAAAACAACTATTATATCAATTTCCGTAATTTCAGCCAAACCTCGTTTTATTAGTATCACCCAATAAATTTGCTGTAAACTGATACTAAAAAGATATCTATCAAAATGTAAAGAAAACACTAAATGAAGGCTGAAATGATTTCGCCACCACAAACTACGTGCTGTGGATGCAGCCTGACGGCCAAGTGTTGTGAGCAGCATCGGTAAAATAATCTTTTACCGGCTTACCTTCTCTCATTTTCTGATCCAGCTCGTCCAAAGTAGGCTCAATGAGCTCCCAGCCGTCTGGGGGAGGCTTCCGACTCCTCTTTACTTTGGGCATTTCGCTTTGTTTTATACAAAAATAGAACAAAAGCGCTCCGTGTTTTCGTTTTGATTTTGCGAACTCGTCTCAGGCGCTATAATTTCACGTCAGACGGGGGTCCATTTCATACTCTCGTCTCTTGAATGACGTCACGTCCCCAAATAAACATATCCAATTTATCGGCGTTTAATTGTTTTTTTATTCTTCTTTTAGACTAACACAGTAGTTACGTTTGTGTTAACACTTATCTAGCACAATGTAAAGATGCTCCTGGGATTAAGCCAAAGTAGATGTCTTTCTGTCGTTTCTGGCATATTGCATCACTTTAGCATACTAGCAAAATGCCTGAAGATAAACAACATTTTTTAGGTTTTTGTGATTTATAACTCACTCATTTAGTCAAATTACTATGTGTTTTGAATAAAAATGTACATCGTTAAATGAAAATCAGCACATTTCTTTGCTAAATGCTTTAGAAAAATACCTGCATGAATTTTTGTCGAAAGGCAAATATTTGAACTACTCAGAGTATTTTTGTACTCATCTCGACTGTGAGTTTAGCCAGCTGTCAGCGCGTACTGCTGTTTTGACACTTATGTTTTCGGTCAGTATTTAGTTATTTGTGAGTTTTTAGGGAAGGATACGTTTGGCAAAATGCCGAAAGGAGGTAAGAATTATCTTATAGCCTGTTTTATTGTGTTGACATGAGTTCTGTACATCTGTTAATCTACTGTTAGCCAAACAACAACAACAACAGGCAAAGGTCCAGACGACACGCTCCGTTAACTTAAATTGCACACCTGTGCGTGTGGTGGTGTTTTAACATTAAACAAGTATACTGACAGCATGTTTATAAACTACTCTGCTTGTGTTGACACCTGTCTGGTCACTGCTGTCCCACTGCTGGTGGGTGTGTATGCAAATCTGTGTGTGATGTCATTTTTCATCATTGTTGTTGCAGGTAGGAAAGGTGGCCACAAGGGTCGCATGCGGACGTACACGAGCCCCGATGAAATAGACGCCCAGATGAAGGCAGAGAAGGAAAGGAAAAAGGTTGGTGTTGAATCATCTCACAGAGAGTGTACAGCTGTTCACTAAAGTTTTGGTCAAGTTGCAAACAAGCTGAATCCTACAGTTCCCAGAATGCAATTCAATAGCAATTTTCCAGTGGAGAGTAAATATGTAACTGAAGTAAACTGGTCATGATGGTTCAAGGTGTAATTCAGATTTATTGAAGTGGGCTTGTATGAGGTACTTATCCAAAGTCAATGTATTATGCTTTCTCTTATCTATGCTCTCAGTAATTTTATCCTTCAGAACAGGGGAACTCTTGGCCTACCACTGCCTCTTTTGGTTAGTTAGTTAGTGTTATTGTGTGACTTTGGTATTGCAAAGCAATAATTTTTGATTCACCAAAGTTACACAATAACACAAACTGACTACTGTTTTTGTAAAAGGAGTCTGGTACAACTTCAGTATTTCATAAATAAACGTAAACTAAAGCAGTCAAAATATTTGAAATATAGTGTTTGTAATCCCTGCTGTAAGTGTATGTGTTTGACCAGATGCCTTGGTTTGATAAGGTTCTTCTGTGTGTTTTCTGCTCATTAATGTGTTATAGCAGGAGCAGGAGGCAGAAGAGGCGGGAGGTGCAGCTGTTAATGACATGGGAGAGGAGAAGCTACCAGGGTCAGGATCAGAAGACAGCGATGATGAAAATTCAGATGTACATCCACACTATTTAAAAAAACAACAATTTTCTGTTAACAAATACACATTAATGAAGTATAATAATTAGTTATTTACTTCAAACTGAGCTGTTGTGATGTGTTTGCAGAGGAGGAGAGCAGGTGTGGAGGGCTTGATAGAAATCGAGAACCCCAACCGAGTGGCTCAGAAGTCCAAGAAGGTGACGCAGATCGAGCTGGACGAGCCCAAGCAGTTGTCAAGGAGAGAGAGGTGTGTGTTTGGTGTCAGATAGATTCAGTGCTAAAGGGGAACTTAATTTTTAACATACAGAATAGTAATAATAGTAAAAACATCTTAACAATAGAAGATACATGTGGGGACTTTTGCAGTAGTATGGAGCAATATGAAGCACTGGTCCCCAAGTCTACTGTCCTGTGTGCTGTAACCAGACATTAACAGTAGAGCCTGAAAGATGTGGGATTTTTTAAGACCTGTGCCGATACTGTTTTCAAAAGGGGGTTATTCACTGATAACCAATATGGTGGCTGATGTAGACACGAAAATATACCTTTTTATTTTATTATTATGCACAATTTTTTCACCACTCCAATGTACCCACAGAACTACTTTCTCAAACAAAAAACTTCTATCGAATAATATTTAACGTTTTTATGCATATTATCCACTATTATACAAACAATGTATTGTATTGTCATCCAATTCAATAAATGTTAACTCAGAAAATAAAGAATGCAAAATTCTAAATTACTTTATTTGTCTCCGAAGGGGAATTCAGTTAAATAAAAAATAAAATAATAGCTAAATAAAATAAATAGCTAAGTAAACATCATTATTGCTCAGCTTCAGTCAACTGCTGACTATTAAAAAAGCATTTCTAAATCACACCAAGCAATGTTTGATGCATTATATATTGTTTAATAAAGGTTTCCATGACGGCACATATCAGACAGCATATATACAGATACTGAAATGCCTTTGGTAGACCAATATTGGATGATAATATTTGTCACCTGATGTATCTGTCAGGCTCTAATTATCACTAAAAGGCTGATAAGTTGGCTTTGTTTTTTGTTATTTAATAATGACTTTCCTTATGTTACTTTCCCCACATTGATACACACAAACACACACACACACCTTGGCACAGAGAGGAGATTGAGAAGCAGAAAGCGAAGGAGCGCTACATGAAGATGCACTTGGCAGGGAAGACAGACCAGGCCAAGGCCGACCTCGCTCGTCTCGCCATAATCAAGAAACAGAGAGAAGAGGCAGCAAGAAAGAAAGAAGAAGAGAAAAAAGGTGAGCAAAACATTTAGCAAGGTTATTATTATATAGCGGTGATTGCATAATATAGCGTGCAAATGCTGAGTGCTCTAAGCCAGCAAAACACAATTTATGAGCTGTAGTGGCCATTAAAGTTTACTGTAATTGTCTTGAAGAAACGGCTCGATTCTTCAGGATGCAGAGCTGCTCATCATGGACTGTGGAAGTGTGTGGGGGGTTTAGCTTTCTTGGCTCCAAAATGAGGCTCAGAGCAGCATGAGGAGTCAAAACAATATTGAACACACTTTATTTATTTATCATTTTAACAACTCTAAAAAATTCAGTATCCGTCTGTTACAAAAGCTCCTTCTCAACCTTTGTGCATCTCTTTAAGAAAGTCCCTCTGTTGTCCTCAGAGGACAAAAATGTCCACGGCAAAAATGGCATAAAGTTATACATTAATGTTATTTTCCTTTATTTTTTTATTATAGTCATCAATTGACCGATTCTGAACAGTAATTATGTTTATTTAGCTATTTATTTTATATTTATAAAAAAAAAGAAGGTATTTTTTCATTCCAGTTAAAAAAATTACGATATGGGCCACCAAATAATCAGTATTGGCATCGCTCCCAGAAATCACAATTAATTATCACAGCTGTTATTATATACAGTATAACAGCTCTCCCTTTTGTGTGATATTGCTGAATTATCATACTTAAAGAACCAGAACTAACTATCTCTTTACGTCAATACATGAAAAGTGCTGCATCTTTATTTCCACGTCTTCTAAACGGGTCATCAGCTGGTGAGGATGCTGACTTGACACTCAAATAGCAGCCACAGTCTCCACATTGTCCCTGTGTACTGCAATTGTCCATGCAGCATGTGAAGCTAACTGTCTTTTATTTTCTGCTTACAGCGAAAGACGCAGCAGCAGCAGCGGCGAGAGGAATAAACTCCCTCTCAATGAAATGATGCAGAGTATTTATCGGAGGCGTTTTTACATGCTCACGGACTGGCGCAATATATAAATATATATATTTTTAAAGAAAGATTATGGTGACGTTACTGTAGCATTTGACCATTTGGAAAAATGGTTGCGCAGACACCTGTGCAGAAGAGGTGTGCATATTTTGGCGTGGAATAACGGCCTCGTCGATCCCTCCAGGAAGTTAAGCTACACTTGCGAACACATCTGTCTTCACGTACACGTGGAATGAACCCCTTCTAACCTACGGTCTTGTACATGATATCAGTAATGATGTACTTGTCATTGTACAATTACGACTTTGCTAACTGAGCTTTGCCACTATGTTTTTTGGGGGTTCTTACATTTATTGTACATAACTGACACATGAAAATATTTCAGATTAATATGATAAAACCAGTAAAATGTGTTCATCTCCTGATTTGCTTTATTTCCATGTGGGAAAACTGTCAGGACTGCTTTGGAGCAGGCTTTACCTGCCTGAGGAGCAGGAGTCAGATGTTTATTTTGAAGCAGAAGAATCTGAGGAGGTGCTGCAGCTGCATTCAGGGGGATACACTGTAGAAATAATATAACTGAACAGTTAAATAAATAAATACATAAAATACAAATAAAAGTGAGCGATGACCCCCTCGTAGATTGATAATAAAGAAATATAAAATAATTTGGGAGTGGTAGAGATAAAGATGTTTGTATGAAGATGATTTTACTCTTTTTTATGTTTATATACTGAATGTGTAGACTGCAGCATAGTGCTACCAAACCATAAAAAGAAAATGGATCAGTATGCTATAATAATGTGAAAAGTTTGTCATAAAGTATTTTTCATGTTATGATAAGATATTTCACGTCAAGACTTACACACATAATGCCGTTATAACAACATATTGTTATCTTGTTATAATGTGAGATGCTTCATGTTGAAATGTGAAAGCCTTTCATGTTATAGCACGACACAGATCCGTTTTCTGTGGTCAGGTTGTCCATTCGTCTGTACACAAATGTGTACTTCAGAACATTACTTGAATGTCTATTTTAGAAAATTTTATACTTCTACTCCAATAGCCTTCTTTTACTCTGTTCCATTTATTACTCTCATACTTTATATTAAAACAAAACATAACAAATTATTATTCGTAGCTATTTTATTAAGTAAAATGTTGAAATTGGGATTTATAATGGAGCATTTTAAGTATTTCAAATCTTACATAAGTACTTTTTTTTTTTTTTTTTTTTACACTGGCTGTGATTTCAGTGTACAGAAATAGACTTCACACTGTGGTCAGACGGTGGCGGTAATGCGCCTAATATGCTGCATGATAATCACAACGAAGAAGAAGAAGCAGTGAGCTGATTGGTGGAAAGTTTCGCGGACTTTATCCTCCGGAATGAAGCTTTCTTCTTCTTTTAAGAGCCGGGGTCCACAGACTGTAAACCCAGAGCAGTGACAGCGGCGCGAGACTCTCAGCCGGTGAGTTCACAAAAAGGTAGCTAGGTTAGTTAATGTGTAATGGGCACTGGAAATGTAAACACAATACGAATCTTCGTGTTGGTATGTAGAAACAACTTTTCAAGAAGAATTAGGTTTTGCATTTTAATGACTTGTTTTGTACCTGGATGTGTTGTTGTGTTGTTTTCCCGCGGTGTCGTAATGCCAGCTCCGACCTTACATTTAGCAGTTTGCAAGCTAGTAACTAACCTGCTAACTGTTTGTTTTCTCCGGTCAAAGGTACCAAGCTAGTGAAGCAGTCACTAACAGTTTGCTGGTGGATATTTTTAGAGCTCGAGATTAATGTTAATAACTCACCTCATTGTATAATAGCTTTTCAATCGTCCTGACTTTACCGACCGGTTATTTGGCCCATTGCTGCAAGTTTCTGGGTCAGTCGACCAGAGGAGATGATAAAGGTAACAAAAGTCACGCGCTCGGCTAAGTTATTATTGCATTTGAGAGACGCATGGCTGACCTGCAGTGACTCTTAACATTTCAAACAGGGCTATCAGCCTGTAGATAAGGATTTGGTAAGCGTAAACACAACTGTAGTCTTTGTAGAGTAGTGTTATCTGAGTTACCTAATAACCTGTGTTTTGGCAGTTTCTGCAGTTCAGTTGCTTAACTGTCTGTGTGATGGTTTAAAGTTTAACTCATGAGGTCACGTAACGCCCATGATCACGCCATACCACTGCTGCATGTGTCCTCCTTTGTCTGAGGCTTAGGCTTAGTTTTTATGTCAGCAGCACTCATTGTAATCACCCACAATATTTTATTACAGCTACAAAAAGCAAAAAAGGTTAGTCTCACTTGGACATTGTTTTTATGTGTTTCTGTATATATGCATGGTATCTTATCTAGATTCTTAGTTCATTCAAAATCCATTGTGTTTGGAAGGTGAAACTCAAATGAGGTGGAAATGGAAAGACTGCGAAAAAAAAATGTTGAGTGATGATAAAACACCATAAACTCTGTTAGAAACATAAATCATATCAAATCAAAACGGTCCAAATCCATTGGAAGACTTCACAAACCTGAGGGTATCTTGAATCAAATACCTGTTATGTTTTTTATCATTTCAATTAATTAAACAAATGTAGTATTATTTGTACATTAAGGAACATGTTCACAAACGATCTATTTAAAAGATGCATTGATTTGACTTACACAGAGAAATCACAAATCTCTGATTTGTGAGGATTTTTCTTTATTCTACTTTATTTTGACCAGCACTGAAAAATGACTTGAATTGAAAAGTTGATGACTTGTCTTTTTAAAAAGAAAAAATCTGCTCTTGATTTATGATGTTGTGGTTACTTAATTATATTTTAATTTAGTTTGTGATGCTTTACTTCTAATGCTATTTGGGGCAGAGTTATGGTTATACATTGTTCAGTAATATGGATAGACACCGTAAGTTCTGTATTGTTTCATTTTTGATATGATTATTTAACTACATTTATGGAATAAACAACTATAGAAAATGTCCTCTATTGGTAATAAAGGATCTTTAAACTAACTCTCTAATGAATATGATCTTCTTTAGATTTCTACTTTGTGTGACCAGAGAACGAGCGACCATGTCTTTAATAAATGGCCACACTGTGAGCAAAGAAACATGGGAGTCCCACAACAAAATGATGCTGGAGCCTTTGTGCATCAACGACTCTGAGGTTTGTGTTCAGTGGATTTTAAGAAGAGAAGGTTTTTGTTTTTCTAAATTGTGACTCAGCTGGATTAGCAATAATTAAAACACTCGTAATGCTCAGTTGCTTTATGAATGCTATTTTTATTTAATTAGTTGCAATGGGTTGTTTAAACATTGCAGTTCTTTTTAGAGCTGTAAATAATGAGACGTTTGTGTAACAACTTGTTACTGTCCCCTGAACAATCCTTTGTTTGTGCATATTTGTGTTTTAGGTGTTCTCCATCATTAAAAAAGAGAAGCACAGGCAGACGTACGGTCTGGAGCTGATAGCCTCTGAGAATTTTGCCAGCAGAGCTGTTCTGGAGGCTCTGGGATCCTGCATGAACAACAAATACTCTGAGGGATATCCTGGTCAGAGGTACAACAATTAATGAAATTATTTATGAAATCACAATATTGGATTAGTTTAAGTGGTATGTTTTGCTTTTTCCTAACTACTTATTAAAACAAATCTAGCAGTAATAATGAGTATGATGCCTGTGTGCAGGTATTACGGTGGTACGGAGCATGTGGATGAGCTGGAGAGACTCTGTCAGAAGAGAGCGCTGGAGACCTACGGGCTGGACTCGGAGAAATGGGGTGTCAACGTGCAGCCATACTCAGGTATCAGATGGTGATGAAACATATAAAACTCTGTTAATGTTTAGTGTAGAGTCGTATTGATGTGATGAGTATTTGGACCTTTAAACTCCTCGTCTGTCCACTTCCTTTTTTCATTTGTCTCACTTTTGTTTCTGCTTCCTGTCAGGTTCACCTGCTAACTTTGCCATCTACACGGCCATCGTGGAGCCTCATGGCAGGATTATGGGCCTTGACCTTCCTGACGGAGGTCACCTGACACACGGCTTCATGACTGAAAAGAAGAAAATCTCTGCAACGTCCATCTTCTTTGAGTCCATGCCATATAAGGTACAAAACAATCACATATACATCCCTGATGTGATCATTTGCTAACCCATTGTGACGCATGTTTAGTTAAACTGTACAAAGACGTTTAATGTTCAAACAGATACATGTTAGTTTCTGTTAGTATACACTGTTTTTAGTTACGCTTTAAGCAGTGTCCCAACTTTCTCTGTATGTTATCTGTACAGTTAAAACTGGAATATTTGTATATTTAACAAAATACGTGTCGTGAATATGAGCCTCACCAAATCCTTTTCATGTGTAATGTTAGAGTTTAAATAAAACCAGGAGTTAATCTTCATTTCCTTCAAATTTAAAAAGTGGCTTTTTGTTTAGAGTACATATTTCTCAATGACGAAGTCTTGGACCAAGTTGAGCAAGATTAGTTCTCATTAGTGCAAATATGTGCACATGGCTTTGGCAATTTGATGGAATCGAGGAAATAAACTGGTGTCTCTTCGAGGCAGCTTTACTTTATTATTTGCCAGGACGATGCACTCAGAATCAACACTGCTGCTCAACTCTGCAGTTAAGTGTTACTGCCTGGTACGCTATAACATGAAACAACATGAGAAAACTCTTCTGTTTGGGTTCACTTGCGCTCCAAATAACTAACTAACACATCTTTATTCAAACACACATCCTGCTCATATTTCTTTTTTCCTTCTGAGCAGAAAGCACAGCACTGCATGTTCCTCCAAAGACACCATGTTTGTTGTGTGTGGTCAGGGAAATGCCATTATTAGCTCTATATCGCCCCCTTGAGGACTGAGGTTTGTTAGCTCCACCATTGCATAAGGGCACATGTTGAGTATGTGTACGTACTTATGTGCACATGATTTTGCCCTTACTGTCAGGCGAGAGTTCAGTGTTTACACATTTTAACCTCCATTATTTCCTTGACTAGCTTCAGCACCTTAATTTGCCTAAATCAACCCATTTGCTAACCATTCTTTTGTAGTCAGCTGTGACTACTGAAAATCTGTAGTTCTTAATGATCAGATATTTGCACAACCTAATTTAAAGGTATGTAAAACAATGCATACAATTCTGATTCTTTATTTACAAAAGTAAAAGTATATCAGTTTGAACATAAGGATAAGCAAATAATAGAATCCTGAAACCTGATAGAAACCTGATGGGATGCAGATGTTTTTACTCAAAGCAATATCTGGTTGTTTCAGGCTGATGAGCTTATGGCTGAAGTATGATCCTTTTAAAATATTGTGTACTGTACATCAGAAGCAGCCGTTTGTGTATTTGATGTGACATGGTCGTCTCTTTCTAAGGTGAATCCAGAAACTGGCTACATCGATTATGACAGACTGCAAGAAAACGCTCGGCTGTTCCACCCCAGGCTCATCATTGCAGGTACTTTTATTCATGTTCACTCATTAAGATAAATCCATTAAATGAGGAGGAGTGCATATTTGAAGAAGCTGAAACAGTCACATTCACCTCTGCATGTTTTTCTTCTCCAGGAACAAGCTGCTATTCCCGCAACCTTGACTACGGCCGTCTGAAGCAGATTGCTAATGAGAACGGTGCCTATCTGATGGGAGACATGGCTCACATCAGTGGACTGGTGGCAGCTGAAGTGGTGCCCTCGCCCTTTGAGCACTGCGACATTATTTCCACAACGACACACAAGACGCTGCGTGGCTGCCGCGCCGGACTCATCTTCTACAGGAAAGGTATAAAGAACAAAAACAACTGTCCTTGTTTGTATTTCCATGAATGCTCTTTTATTTCTAGATTTGTACTTTGTGATTTCTCTCACTTTCTGTTTTTACCCTCTTTCTTTCTGTGTCCGTCCTCCAGGCGTGCGGAGCGTGGACGCTAAGGGGAAGGAGACTCTGTACAACTTGGAGTCTTTGATCAATCAGGCCGTGTTTCCAGGGCTGCAGGGAGGACCACACAACCACGCTATTGCGGGTACACTCATCATCTTCCTCCTCTCAGCTTCATCTCAGTTGTCATTCTGTTCGCATCCATCTCATTCAGGTCCTGTGTTTCACTGGCAGGTGTTGCTGTCGCTCTCAAACAAGCCATGACACCAGAGTTCAAGGCCTACCAGACGCAGGTTCTTGCCAACTGCAAAGCTTTATCCAGCGCCCTCATTGATCACGGCTACAAGATTGTCACTGGTAAGTGTCACTCAAACAAATGGAAATAAAACAGATCTTCAATATCAGTTAACGTACAGAAGCAAGTAGCACTCAGCACACAGAAAATGAGACTAACTGATATCTTGCTTACATTTCTCCTTAGTTTAAGGCATTTAGATGTATTACTGTCAGTGAGAAATGTAAAACAACAAGTCAGACTGATGGCTTTAGCACTGATTGGCGAAAGAGAAATTCCCTCACAATTATGCAGCATGTTTCTCATAATTACTAGACCTGGATCTTGGATAGGTTTGCTTTAATGTAATGAGAAAATGTTTTCTAACTTTAATGGATACAGTTCACTTCTTTTGGCATGAGATGTCAACCTCACATTAAATTAAAAATTTCTATTGAATCTTTTTTCACAGTTTTAAATGACGACATCTTAAAATATTTATAGACATGGACACTTTTTGAGTTAAAAGCGGGCTGTAATGGCAGATTTCTGATGGCTTCATCGTCTACCTATGTAGTAGTAATACTGTGTTTCTCTTCCTGTGCAGGCGGCTCTGACAACCATCTGATCCTGCTGGACCTGCGCAACAAAGGAAGTGATGGAGGGCGAGCGGAGAAGGTTTTGGAAGCCTGTGCCATTGCTTGTAATAAGAACACCTGTCCAGGTAGCGTGTGTGTATTTAAGCACTATTAAACTATACATGCAGCGCTGTTTGCCTTTAGTGAGAGTAATCATGTGGAAATCCTTTGTCTGTGAAAGCAGCTTTAGATGTAGCCATTGTTCATAATTTCACCCTTCTACAGACCGCCACTTTTAATGTTTCCATGTACATATGTGTGTTTGAACAGGGGATAAGAGCGCTCTGCGCCCGAGTGGTCTGAGGCTTGGCTCACCAGCGCTGACCTCCAGAGGCTTGACGGAGAGCGACTTTAAGAAGGTGGCGGAGTTCATTCACAGAGGTAATCTTTTAAAAGCCCTAAAAGTAAAGCTAAAATAAGATATTCTCTCAGGAGACAAAACCCACTGACAGGGTGCCAAGGTATTAGGTTATTGGTGCTTTACGTCATACTTCAGCTGACTGGAGTTAACTGTAAAATCACAAATGATCATTTTACATTTTGCTTTTTGTACAGAATAAACTATTGATTGCTTAACGGTTAAGTAAGAAACATAACAGATGCTGCTAGCCAGATTTTGTTACCTATGAAAACAGCCAATTTAGTGGTTTTCCCTGTTCCCACTGATTGTGTGTGTATAAAATGTTTTCGAGGAGAATTAAGGAGCTTAAAGCTTTTTTTTTTAGTCTGTCGCAGCAGTGAAGTGATGTGAATTTGCTACAGTTGTACTTGACACATCTGTTTAGCTTGTCCCCTATAGTGTAGCTCACTTAACTGAGGCTGTTACAGAAACAAATGGTGATTTCACATTGATGAAGTTGCAGTCTGAAAGCCCTCCCTGCTCTCCTTCCTCCTGCAGGTATCGAGCTGACCTTGGAGTTGCAGAGAAGCCTGGATCCCAAAGCACCTCTGAGGGAGTTTGTCCAGGCGCTGAGCCAGGGAGAGAAGTTCCAGCAGCGGGTCTCTGAGATCAGAGCAGAGGTGGAGGCCTTCGCTGGTCAGTTCCCCATGCCTGGCCTCCCTGAGCTGTAGAGAGCAGCTGTTTACACTGAAGGACGCTGAACTGATGATTATAACAAACATTATAATGCCAAATTTTGATGGTGTGGTGTTTCGTGTGTATAATTGTTTTGAATGTACGCCTGTTAAATCTGTAACTGCTCAAATCAACACACTTCCTCAAGACTTCACAGCAGCTCAGTTTCAGCTGGGGACGGATTTGTCTTAATGTGTCCTTGGCTGTTTTTTGAAGGAATTTTCTTATCAGCTGTAGCTTTGGTATCCAATGTTACAATCACATTTGAGCTTTAATTTTGTCATAAATTAACATTTTTGTATTTAATTCACAATTCTGAAGTTTTCTTACAAACTACCGCGGACTGAAACGCAAACTGTGACAATTACTTTCATATATGAGCATGTACTGTAAAAAAAATACTATTTGATAAGCTGAAAATAATCCACCACTGTTGCATTTAATTAAAGAGCCGGTAATGAATGAAACACATCTGTGTATGATCTTTTGATTTAACTGTAAAATGGAAAGTCCTTCCGGCATGTTAATAATTACACATTCACAAAGTGATTAGCGATGGGGCTAACCATTGTAGAGAATGATAGCTAAAAACATAACGCCTGACAGGCTGTACTGACGCGGCATGTGCTTTGAGATAACCGCTAACTGATGATGCTATGATGTTATGTAGCAGGCATAATGTTCACCATGTTTACTATGAGTTTAGTCAGTTGAAATATTAAAAATGCATGAAAGTCTTAATGGGGTCACTAGAGAAAAGGTTCAGGGATTAGTGAAGTGATGATTCATCCAGTAGTTGTAGAGACATTACAATAAATTTAAACCTTATGGTGGCACTAGAAAACCGTCAGAGGATCACTAGTCAATATGATTCATCCTCTGAGGATCATAATTATGTCAAAATCAAAGACTTTCATCCAACATTTGTGAAAATATTTTAGTTTGAGCTAAACGTGAGAGGCCAGTTGACTGCCATTGCTAACTGTACCCATGCCCCCCATATCCCACATAAATGTATTCATATTCAAACATGATTACTTTGACTGGCCAAAGTTCTATAGAGATATTTGATTCCTGAGCATTTAAGAAAGAAATTAAATCTTGTTCCTATAATAAAAAAAATATTGCATAATGATTAGTTGAGTTTGAATTTGTCTCTTAAAATAATTGAAAGTGTTATTGTTCATTTGTCACTTTAACTATATAATTGTATTTTACAGTATTGTGTTGCTTGGTTTATGAGAGTGAAGGGTGCACACAAGATTATGAAATTAAAGTATTACGGTTATTAATTCAAGAGCACAAATTATTGAATTGTGTTGATTAATTAATAATTTGTGCACACAGCTGTTTTTCTTCCATGACACCTGCAAGGTGCCACACATTTCTTCTCCTATATAGCAAATTAATAATAATATAAATAAGATTAATAAGTCATAGTTTATTTCTGGCAGAATGCAGAAGTATAACATTGACTGTTAAGTTAGACAACAGAAAACATCACATTTTTGAATATGAAGAATATAGAAAAATATCTTAATTATTAGGAGATATTTTCAATTTATTTTGTTTAACTAATTTTTTTTAATTTGGGTTATTTTTGCGGGTTGTATTTGGGGAACCTATTTCAATTTTGAAAACCCGTATTTGTTTTTTTACACCTTTGTACTTATTTTTGTTTGAAAAGTAAGACAACAATAAACATCAAATATTTGAATTTGAAAAATATGAAAAAAAAATCTAAATTATTAGGAAATCTTTGTGATTTATTTTGTTTAATTAATTTATTTTTTACAATGTGTTACTAATTTTTGTTTGAAAATGTTTGTTTATGCGCAAACGATTATTAATAAAATTATTAATTAAAATCCGTTGGAAGGCCACCATAATGTGGTGTGCGTTCACTGAGCACTCGTCGATCGTTTAGTCTCGTCTTATTCCGTCAGGTCAGAGGTCAGACTGCGCGCCTTCCATCCACTGTTGAGAACAAGGAGCACTTCGTGACAAACAAGCACTGATAGGCCGACTAATGTTCGGTGTTTTTCTTTAGAAAAGACCCATAAAGCTGCAAAGAACAGCAGCTGTTGTGGTTTCTCATCAGGGAGCTCGCTGGTTGTTGTTAGCTCATCGGTTAGCCTTGCTAGCCTCGTTAGCCGCTTTAGCTGGCTGTTGAAGAAAGTACTAGCTAGCTACCTGGCTAGCTCGTCTTCAAGCTAGCTAACAGAAACTTACATTTCTCTGCGCCGATCCCGACCAACTACCGCAGACATGCAGGACATGCTGGCTAACGTGGATCACCTGAAGTTTGACCTGGAGCTCGCTGTGCAGCAACAGCTAGGAGCACAGCCGCTGCCTTTCCCCGGCATGGACAGTAAGTGTTTGGATGCTAGCTTGTACTTAGCCGCTTTAGGTGAACCTTAGTCCAAACGATGCTAATTTACGGCAGGTTGACACTGGCACCTGTTGGCTGTTCATGTTGGCTTTGTGTCCCTCAATCCCATATCCTAATAATGTGCTATGTTCTTATGTGTGTCCCCGCAGAGTCCGGGTCTGCAGTTTGTGAGTTCTTCATGAGAGCAGCTTGTCTGAAAGGTAAAAACAGCGTGACAGCAATCTAGCACTTTAGTTTTCAGCTCCACCAAAGTTGTATACTCATGGGAGGTGGATTACAAATAATAATAAAACAGAGGCAGCAGAGGTAGAGGTGCCCTGACTTTTAGTCTCAACGGCGACTAAAGCTCCAAAAATACTGGATCCTACATTTCCCATAATCCAGCAAATGTCATCTTCAAATTAGACACTTTTAGATAAATTATCCAAGCAAGGATAACGCCTTATGGTCAAATATGGGCTGAGATTCACTGTTAAATCTCTGTAAAACGACTCTTATTGGAGTGGAATTGTATCATTTTGATATGAACACATTTTATGATTTGTTTATGAAAATAATAACAATTGTTGGAATTATTAATAAAATGTTTGAGGAGAGGTTTTGTTCAGAAATTACAATAACCGACACCAGCAGCTCCCACTCTTTAATACAATGATTTGGCCCGCAGTAAATATATGAATAAATATAGATTCACGCTGGTGTGTTTTGGTGTGATTTTTGTACTTTAATTACAAATAAGGTACCAGAGTGCATTTAAAAAGCATCAAAATAGAGCTGGTTTATACAAAAAAAGTTTCTGGGGATAATCCTCCCAACAGATGCCCAGGCTAAGCCCTAAATGTCTTCAAATCCTAGAAACACAAGGGAAACAGATTCCCTTGTGCCCGTCCCACATTTTAAAGCAGCATCACCAACTGTATATCCATCCTTCTCATCCCACGTTTAAAACTGACCCACATTACACTATTGGGGAAAAAATGGTAAATCACTGGATGTGTGTTTGAATTAGGAAATCTGTACCATCGTCTGTATCATATCTTTTTGTTTCCCCCCACACTCCCAGGTGGGATGTGTCCGTTCCGTCACATTAGCGGAGAGAAGACGGTGGTGTGTAAGCACTGGCTCAGAGGACTGTGTAAGAAGGGAGACCAGTGCGAGTTTCTCCATGAATACGACATGACCAAGATGCCTGAATGTTACTTTTACTCCAAGTTTGGTTTGTGGACTTGATGTTTTCCAAAAATTACACAGAATCGCGCCATGACTGTATTTGCATTGTGAATGATGATCAGCACACAGTTGTTAAGAGTGTATTTTTTCCTGTTTTAATGTGTGTGTGTTGACTCTGGCAGGCGAGTGTAGCAACAAGGAATGTCCGTTCCTGCACATTGATCCAGAGTCCAAGATCAAAGACTGTCCCTGGTATGACCGAGGCTTCTGCAAACACGGTGCGTCCTGCTCACAAAACCTTCCCAGCAGAACCATATTTACTCTGGTGGTTTAAATTCCTTCATCAGCAGCAAATCAGCTTCTTTACTTTTTGTTATGGGTCTTTATCTATCTTCTATCTTCCTGTCTCAGGTCCTGACTGCAGACACAGACACACAAGAAGAGTGATCTGTATGAATTACCTGGTGGGCTTCTGTCCAGAGGGAAAATCTTGTAAATTTATGCAGTAAGTAATAACTTTTATGTGATTCTTACATTAAAAGAAATGTGTAATGGAAAATGAATTGTGTAATCTTTTCAAAACAAAGACATTAAGTTACCAATAATATAAAAATAGCCAGACTTCACTTCACAGTTCTGCAGATTTAACCGTGGTGTGTTCTTCCACAGCCCTCGCTTTGAACTGCCGATGGGAGCTTCTGAGCAGCCTCCTCTACCACAGCAAATACAGAACCAGACAAAGGTCAGCGGACACACCTCCCAAAACCACACATCTGCTGGAGCCTGTGCCTCAGAGCACCGCTCTGTGTTTTTAACTGGTACTCGCTGAACAGCAGGATAAAATAATTTATTTTCCCTCTGCAGCCTGTGCCGACCATCGGACGCTCGTCGCTCTCTCTCATCCAGCTGACAAACTCCAGTCCAGGCCAGCGGATGCAGAACCACACACAGATGTCTGCTCCTCAGCAAAACAACATGACAGGCAACAGAGGGCCTCGGCCGCTGGACCAGGTCACCTGCTACAAGGTGAGTCTTCCCAACATTCATCTGCTCATCTCCCTTTAGGAGTCAAAAGTTCAGTTTCAGACATGATCTCTAACTGTAGTCTTAGATATAGTTGTAACGACTTAAAGCAACAATTCCAGAGTTAGATGAGAAGATCAATAACTCAACCAGAAGTCTTTTTAATACTTTACTTTTTCAAACTTAATGTCACACATACATGTCACATCATGATAGAAGGTAAAGAATGTTAAATAAATGACCATAATGATTATATATCAAAGCAACCACTTTGCATCATAAAGATCTTGCAGTGAGTGAAAGAAAGCTGTGACGTATTTTAATATCTTGCTGTTTGCAAGATGTTGCCACTGAGCAAATGTATCATTTTTTGTGTATTTGTTTTAGATTAATAACTGCAACATGTTGATGGTGAACTTTAATCAATTGATGTAAAAACACATCATGCAATGTGTTTAATACATTAAATGCACATTTTACATTCTAGTATAAAGCTTCTAGAAGCTGTAGCTTCTGACCTTTACTTCCCTGCAACATTATTAGCCATAACCACAAAATATGTCAAAAGTAAAAAAAAAAATAAAAAAAAAAGAAAAGAAGAAAATTCTTCTCCTGCTTCGTTTGAACTTGCTAACGTACTAACTGACTACCAAACATTGCCTGTAAAATGTGAATAAAGGCTCTTCAGGTTTGCGTGCAGTACAATATTTCCTCTTATTACAGAGCCGCTTTCAGACTGCGTTCCTCTAAAAGTGACGTAACAAGCTCTGTCTGCATTTTGCCCTAGGACATTCATACAATACAAATTAATATTGCCATCCGTTCACATTTTAATCCAGCATTGTGTAATGAAGTGGGAAGAGACGGTAGTAACTGTAAGAGAGGATGCATGTGTACAATAAGTAACATTCAAAACAGTGATGGTGGAAGAACTGCCCGTCATGCTGTTTCTCTCTGTAGAGATTCTACAAACCCAAACAAAGTTGTTCTGCATTTTGTTGAATATGATTTGATTTCTGTTTGACTCAAGTGAGAGGCGTGTTTCTGATGATACAGTCCACTTCCTTTGTTATTACTTGAGTGTTGGTCGTACGGCATCAGTAAAAAATTGAGGTTTTTTGTAATAGGTTAAAAACTTACTGTAGGGCAGTTAATTAAATGAATCATATAAGGTTCAATAGAAATTACAGATAGGTTTGATATTAAACACATTTGTCCATGTGTGTATCAAACTCCCATATACCTACATTTCATTTCTAGTTGTCTGTTTATTGTATTCTTGTACTGTGTGTTTTATGGGGGATATGTAACAGACTATTTGTAAGCAGAGACTTACTGTCTGTGCTGGTTGTCTGACAACCGCTCCAGGCCAAGAAACTGTTTTTTATGCAGAACACAGTTGCTATTTTCAGCTTTCTTTTGCTCTTGATCAGGAGCCATTAACAGCTTCCTTCTTCTGTCTTCCCCGTGTCTGTAGTGTGGCGAGAAGGGCCACTACGCCAACAAATGCACTAAAGGCCATCTTGCCTTCCTGAGTGGACAGTAACCTCCGGCCTCCAGGTCACCGCCGTGCTGTAGCTCAGCCCCCCTGATGTGAGCAGAGGAGACGAGGAGGAGCGGCAGCCCCTTTGCTCCACAGGCTCAAGTTGAGTTGAAAGACTTTGACTGCCACTGTTGTGTGTGTCACTTCATACAGACGCAGGCAGGAGGAAAGATAAACAAAGCTACTATTTCTATTTTGTGGATACATGGAAAGAAAGAGGCCACAATCTGTGTGGCTGTGGTTGAATGACTCGTTTGTCTTCAGAGTTTTCTACAATATTTGTATCACACAGCGGGTCCAACAGAGGACATGCATATGATTACCAGTGAAAAACAAAAATCTGATAAATGCCAGTAGGAATGTAAATTAATGAGGTTTGTACACAAATGACTGTAATTAATTAGAGCCTGATTCCACACTGCAATAGTTTGTATTCATCTTCTGGTCGAATTTTACACTTTCCAACTGTAACCACACATTTGTGGCAAACATTTTATATCCTGGAAGTAATTAATTATTTACCAGTTTTGCTTCAAAGCCCTGTGATGTTCAATCTGAGTTCACAGATCATTCAGATTTGACCCAGTTTGGCTCAGCTCAAAAAGAAAAAAAAAAAAAAATGTCAGAGGATTACTTTCATTGTCATTGACAGTCTGAACTCAATCTGTACAAATAAATGTTCTTATTTGTTAAACTTGCATTCAACAGTGGGAGTTCCTTATTTTATCGCTCCTCGAAGTTCTTCTGTGGCGCCATCTTTACAGCCATCCCAAAGCTCTTATTCGAGGATCGAATCTGATTAATAAGGACACTGCTAATGCAAATTTTGCACTAAAAAAAAGATCAGTTAATTTAGAATAAACTTTAACACAACTTGGTTTAAGTGACTTAACATGATGAATAACATGCAAAAGTGACAGCATAAAAATGCTTAATATCACGGCCAATTGGTCAATCCCTGCTACTTGCCTGATAGCTGAGAATCTTTTACTATTAACACTAATTCCAATGCAGAGTGTAAACTGGACACTTAACACAAACCAAATCATGACAGTAAATCTACTTATTGTTTATTGGTCACAACAGTCACACATTGAACACAGAGCTGAGAGTAGAAAGAGCCGGGGGAACAAAGCGGTTCAAGTTCAACCCCTGGAGGTCTGACGGCTGCTGAAGAAGCTTAGTGGTACTTCCTCCAGCGATCGTGTTCTGCAAGAGGATGAGGAAAAATAACTTAAAATTAACTCACTGCAGAAGTAACATTAACTCATTTCAGTAACCGAACATCCTAAACAGGAAGTAAGGCTCTGTATGCATATCTTACTGATGTGGTCGTATTCCCACAGGTAGCTCAATGCCACGTAGCCAACCAGCACCATGGCCACACCGCCGATGCCTCCCTTCTTCACATTAATATACTTGTTGTAGTATCTGTCGTGGCCTGGAAGAGAAAAAACAAACATGAGCCACAGCTGAAGACAGTATGGCAAGAAACAAGTTATAAAGCAAATCAAACGTGAGTAATCTTTAACAGCTGAATACAAATGTTTCACATGCAGGTCAATAGAGAAAATGCTTAGAGAAATAGCATGTGTGATAACGGTTTGTAAAGAAGAAATCCAGTCTCAGTCAATGAAAATTACATTTAAAATTATTGAGGCATTTCATTCAGGATCATTTATTTTTAACCTGGACCCAATTTTCTTTTTTGCGTAAGTGACTGATGGTGACATCAAATGTCCTAAAGTGCTTGTTTATGCCACCGACAGGCTCAGACTGTTATAAGTGTCTTACAACATTGTGGGAAGGACCCAACTGAGAAATACTACGCTTTAACTGTTATTGTGTCTAACCAAATCTCTCTCAAGAAGTCTCGTTCTCAGTATCAAACAGCAACAGATCACTCAAAAAAAAGGCATTTTCCTTTGTAGGCAGGTTCCAGCACCCCGAGGAACACAACCCTGCCCATTGCCCCCTTTTTCCCTCCTCATCCACTCTTCAATTTGTAGCAGCGCATCATCTGTGTACTTAAAAATAAAAATAAAACTAAGCTACACTTTCTGTACTCCTGACACACCATGTTTCTAGCATTGTCTTCCAGCAGCAAGACATGAGAGTCCAGAACAAGACTACTCGGTAGCATCCCTTCCATAGTGTTAATCTAAGCATGGATTTCCATTGATGGTGCACAATGGCACTAAGGATTAAATTGCCCATTTTGCAGTGTTTAGTGTTCTGAAGTGTAATGAAGCCTTATATGGAGAACTGCACTGCAGTTTCTTATTGAGGCTTTTGTGATTGTGAAGTATGTCTGGGTCCATAACAATGTTAAAGTGAGAACGGGTTTCTCACCCCTGCGGATGGCTGTGATGAGGCCATTGGGAGTGAAGTCTCTTCCTCCGAGCCAGGTTCCCAGCTCACCCAGCTTCACGTCCATCAGCCGCTTCTCCACTATGGCAACTGTTCAAAAGAGGAGACAACATAGACAGCCTGATTACATATTTGTCATACATTTTGACAATGACACCTTCCCTGGTTAAACATTTTCATATTGGAGGATTTTTGACATCTGTGAAAAGTAATTTCTTTACTTGGACACAATAGGCAATGTCACCTTGGAATCTGTGGCCTTGTGGCTATTTTTAACTAGTTTCTGGCATTTTAAAGACAAAACTATTATCAAAGATAATAATCTGTAGGAAATCATCAGAAGTTGCAGCCAGTGGTGGAAGAAGTACACATGTCTTGTAGCAATACAACCGGTAGAAATACTGTTGCTGCTACATTTAATTAAGAATATACTTAAGGTACCAAAGCAAAGGTAGTCATTGTGCAGCATGCTCATTTCGAAATAACATACTTTTATAAATGCATTACTGTTGTTTATCACTTTGTGGTTGTAGCTGGTAAAAAATAATTTTAATTACTGTATATACTGCTGGGAAAAATACAACGTTATTAAAGTACAATAATTAAATTCAGGTCAGTTACTTTCCACCTCTGGGTTCAGGCCTAAATTCTGCAAAGTAGTGAACAAGTTCATCGTCTTTAAAGTCGTAAAGAGCAAATATTCCGTCTGCAAATTCTCGAAATAAGTTCCAGTAACTTAAGTAAACTAACTTACGTTTTTACCTGA
The DNA here is from genome assembly GCA_903364295.1 of Serranus cabrilla. NCBI lineage: Eukaryota > Metazoa > Chordata > Actinopteri > Perciformes > Serranidae > Serranus > Serranus cabrilla. The sequence continues at coordinate 3,744 of CAFUXE010000224.1, read as the reverse complement.
TTGTTACTTCTTTATCTGTGGAGCTAAAATTTGACACATTTGACATTTACTAGGCGTGTAGCTATGTGACTGAAATGACAGCTAATATGAATGAATTATTATTGGCCCACCGTCCGAAACCAACCGCAAAGCAAAGAACAACATTTCGTGTTTTATATCTTTTCGGTTTTTGTGTTTTAAGTATTTAAGTAAACCAAAGATAATCTGTTTGGGGTAACGGGCACTGAGTGTGCAGGCTATCCATGCAAGCTAGCCGAAGGTGATGGTTAGATTACGTAAATAGGCTTGATTATGACAGCTTCTCCCAAACGGTAAGTCATATGTAAAGCTTATATTCACGGTGCATGACACTGAAATATCAAAAAGCGACTGATAGGTTAATTTAAACTGCAAAACCGGCAATGACACGCAAAGTCCTTGACGTGACTCAAAGGACTCAGTGCGGCCTGCTGTCAGATACAAACCATAAATTTGACTCACTTACGGTCTGCCTGACAATCAAACACACACTGTCTGTAAACAC
>CAFUXE010000223.1:513736-529559 GCA_903364295.1 Serranus cabrilla | reverse complement strand
TGCTTAAGAATGCTTAAAATTGTCTTGTTATACTCTGTTGATACACTAAGTAGTTCAGTTTGTCCAAAAATGACAGAAAAACCCCTCTTGGGAGGACCATTTAGGGAGACCAAATGCGCCTAAAGTGCCCTCTTTAGTGGCGAGAACGTGCTGATGTGTCCTTTTTTCTATTCGCCCCTGCCTTTCAAAAGGTCTGTGCACACCACTGTGCTGGACTATTTCTTGGCACCTCCTCCAGATTCAGTCCACGTCAGTAAGGGTCCCAGGCCTTGTTGTTGAGGCCAGCTGCAGATGCTGCAGACTGTTTTTGTGGTGTGAGGTTTTGGTTTTTATGGACTGCAGCCGGCTGCCAGAGGGGAGTGATTCAAGAAGTTAGTGTCCGGGGTGGGAGTCGGTTGACCATAGATTTGTTCCTGGCCTCCTCTGTGTCCTGGACAGATGGCAGGCGATCACGCCTGGAGCAGGGACAGATTCCCTGATGTCCGTTCCTGTCCTGGGATGTGGCAGCAGGGTACCAGATGGTGATGGAGGAAGTGAGATGGACTCACTGATCAGACTAGTCTCCCCTCAAAAACGTCAGTATAAGATGTTTGCGCAACATAAATACAACTCATATTTACATTTTAGACTGTCCGCCGCTGCCATCTTGCTGATGTAGTCGTGATTGATGACGATGCAAAGTTTAAACGGCAAATGCCGCACTCAGGCAGGAAGAAGGGAGGTGGATGTTTGAACAAAGGGTGGACTTTCACAACAACAGTAAACAATTATTTACGTAACTTTTGTGTTTTACGTAACTTTTGTTGCGTAAATAATAACACCCTCATAACTACTTTACTTCCGGCATTTATGTACATTTACTTTCTACACTGTCTTTTAAAAAGCCTAACCAGGAGGTTATTTGACCTAAGCCTTTACCTTTTTTAAAACCACAAACCATACGTGTATTTATAATGACGTGTGTGCTATTTCATAACAAAAAATGTTAAGGGGCAGATGGGATTACCTTCTTCTAAAAACCTTCAATGATCTCCTCTCTATCTTGGTGTTTTTTTGTTGGTGTGATTTGTCTTTAACCTTTCTGTTTAATTCAGACAAAAAGTGATGTAAACTACAGCAGCATACAGCCTGCACTCTGCAGATAAAGGACACAGAAAATGAAACCTCACAAAGAAAAATTCCTGGGAAGTTACCCACACACACACATGCATACACACACGTACTCACACACACACAGCAGCGTTATGAGCAGGAGAGTGCAGAGCAGATAGAGACGGGAGGTAAAGCAAAGAAGAATCTCACAGATAGGCTCTTAATATTAAGGTACACACAGCACAAGTTTCTGCATGTTTTAGAGCAGGCGGTTTATTCCTGCTGTTTGAATCAGAAGTATCTCGGGGCTGCCAGGTACTTTCAGATGGGAGGAATTTACCTCTGTGCACAAAACCTGAGACAATGAACGAGCATTATCTGACTTAACGGGTGCCATATCAGAGTAACAAATATGCATCTCTACTGAATAAGACGATTCATTTTCAGTCACTTTTATCAGGTTTTCATCTCTGTAGTATTTCCCTGTTTGTCCACAGGCTGTTAAGATACAAGCTTGTGCAACACACTATGACTGCAGCCGTACAGCGTCAGCAAACATGTGACCCATCCCTGCTGAAGGGATATTCATCGCAACAACTCAAAGGTCATTTTGTTCTTATAATACGAACCACAGGAGCTTTTCTCAGATTAGTGCCCCCATCTGTAGCAGCAGATAAACACATCATCGTACCCAAACATATCCGAATTTATGAAATACTCGTGATAGTAGTTATCTATGTAATGCAGAACAACAGCAGTTATTTAGTAATGTAATATACTGTAATATAATGTCAATTAAGCTACAATAGATCAATGTTGACTTTGGTTTCATGCAGGACAGACAGCAGACTTTTACCAGGAGAAAATAAAAGTAATCAATATTTTACATATCTTCCATTTTATCTACGTAACTTCCGGGACTCACATTGATTTATTTTCACATAACTTACGGTAGTCATGTCACCCTTGTTAGTTCTTTCTCTTACAGCATTTTACATACATTTATTTACTTTTTAATGTTTTAGCTCAGTGGTTTTGTTGCATAAATGAACAGAAACTGCAGCCTCGCTGTGCCGCGAGCCTCATATGGGTCATTTTTACAAACGCTCATATTAGTTATTATAGGTGATAAAGATAAACTGTCTATTCTGACGTTTAGGCTGCAGATCTTGTTGGCTTGTGTGACCCATCTGTCCACCCTGACTTTGTCACTCTTTATATAACGTTACATTTCCTTTTCCAATTGTTCCTGTCATAATTACTGTGCCAGCTAGAGGTTGCCGCCTAACAATAAATATTAATATATGTCCGAAAAGCTGCTTGTACGAATGACCTATGAGTCATTTTTTGTGGGGGAGGACAGACTTATTCATTGTTTGCTTGGTCTCTCCACCCAGTGGATGTATGAAACTAAAACTCTCACTAAGACTCTGACACAGATTATCTGTTAAAGTAAGTGCTACATTTAGAGACTCAGGCTGGTTTTGATATAAAGAAGCATTTGAATGATCATTTAACTACCAGCAGCTAACCATCAGTAGCTGCTGCTGATTTCCCACCCTGGTATTTCTGCTCTCTGACTCGCGGTTGATTCATGCCGCCCGTTCCATTATTTGAAGACACATACACCATGTTGAGCTCCTAAAGCTCTAACCTCCTCTGCTGCAGAAAGTGAAACAAAAAGAGGGAGATTCTGAGGAAAATTGTGTCACAGGACTGCTGCACGCACAGTGTAAGCACCATTATTCTATTTTCATTTCATATAGAAATTAAAATGATTGTGGGATTTAATGCAGAAAATAATCTGTGGCTTCCCTCATCTTCCCTCAAAAATTATACTTAATACTTAATTGAATTAATTGCATTTTATACTGTTTTCTTTTCTTACGACAGTCAGAAGCACGAGTCAGACAAAAGCCGGATGTGTTCATTTGCAAATTTGAATATGAGATTCTCTGTGGATGTGCAGTTTGGCTGTTAAAAAGATTACAGTTTATGGCTCAGAGTTATCTATAAAGCTGGCTATGAATTAAAATTCAGTTTTGTTTTTACTCAGCATGAACTGTTGCGTTTTATTTTGTGCTTTGGGTCACATACAGTTTGTCTTGGTGCTCTGAGTCAGAACTCAAGACCAGGAACTCCATCGGGATTCAGCAAACTGACTTTTTACTCCCAGAAGAGAGGACAGATCAACTTTGGCCTGTGAGACAAACAGCTCTCCGATTGGTGCACAGATATTAGAGAGGCGGGGCTTATAGTATGGTGTGATTACCAGTAAATGGGGATGGACTCCATAAGGAAAGTACCTGAAGATTTCAGATGGGCTGGGAGTCACCATGGGGTGAGAGTGTATTTAAGTCTCTCTCTTTCAGTGTGTGTGTGTGTGAGAGAGAGAGATCATGTGCTATGGAAATATTTGAGTAAACTTCTACACATATTAAAGTAATCAAAAACACGTGGTATATTTTGTCAATTTTAAGCTTAATTTACAGAGAAAAGTTGTCAGTCATCCTCATCTAATACGACCTATCACACTGTCTACTGCTATTGAGTAGCTTGTTGCATGACCTGTGTGTTTAATGAGCCAGAGAAGCACTCACACCCAGTCACACAGGCTGCCAGCGACTCATTCAAGGAAGCTGGAGAGACAAAAACCTGAAAGATGGATCCATTTCCAGCATGTAATAAAACAACCAGAGGTGAGATAACACAAAGAGACAGACTCACAGATGGAGAGATAAACAGACAGACAGACACAAACAAAGAGACGCTCCTCACACTCGCCCAACCATACATTGTTTGCTTCGCTCTGTGACACATATTTTCCACGACCCTCCTGGAGGCCTTCAGATGTGGTCGACCTGCCTGTGACACGGCTCTGCATCCACATTAAACAACTTCAGATCCTTTTGAACATCTTGAATAATTTGGGTGTATAAAACAGAGAAGGACATGGATGACTTGTGCAAACAAATCCAATATTTTTAAGACTACAGGGGTTCAGTATTTTGGTGTTATGGCAATTTTTTCATCTCTGTTCCTCAGTTTAAAAAGTGCCACAAAACACATCCTGGTTAGGAGTTATAAAAGACAGTTTAAACAGTAAATAAATGTACATAAATGCTGGAAGTTAAATAGTTAAGAGGGTGAGGTGAGCCACAAGGTTACGTAAAAAACCTGATTCACAAACTATGAGCAGTTACATAAAAACAGAAGTTACGTAGAAAGCCATAAGTAAAATTTTAATTTAACTCCACATCGCTGTCAATCCCTACTTCTATGTCAGCAGGATGGAGGCGGAGTACTGCTTGTACAAATGCTTTATATTGTTATTTTTGAGGCGAGAACAGTCTGGTTTTACCTAATGAAAATCATTTGATAAAAAAAGGAGTAAGCTGACAAAAAAGATGTTGTTTAATTGGTGTCTAAATGTTTACAGTAGGAGTCATCAGCAGTGTCCAGCTCATAGATAGTGAAACTCCACAAAATCTGTCCTCCAGTAGTCGTTATTAATGATCTTGCAAACTTTTCATCCGTCTTGGTAGCACCAAACATGAACTCCTGACACTCCCTAAATCGCAGCTGCGTTCTTGTAATGAAGTGGGAGACGACGAATGTGAACACATAGTAAGATGATGAATTATCTATTCATCTCTGCAGCTGGAGCCCGGCTCCAGGAAGGGACACTCTGAAAAGGTGGCCGTGACTCATGTGATCATTATTATTATTGGCAGAAGAAAGGAAGATTGTGAAACCGTTTTCCATTCCAAAAGTATGTAGCAAGTTCCTTCACCCTCAGTTTCTTCATCAGAGCTTCTCGGTTGATGAAAGAAATGACTGGATGTCCAGCTCATCTCCCAAATATGGATGAGATGGCGAGAATTTCATCCATATTTGGCTAAACCTGCTGTATGTTTTGCGACAGTTTCCTGAGAAAAGACTTACTCACGAGTAGCCCAGTTACCTCAGTTTGCGGTTGAGCATGTGACGTAAACCGAAGTCTAATATGTATGAACTTACAACAACTTACAGCGTGATAGACACCACTTCCTCATTTGACCACCTTGGTTTCCATTTCTGGGAACTGAAGGTATCTCAGAGGGCACGGTGAGCGCTAGCAGCATGTGGTGGAACTTTTCCTGTTTAGTTCCATTTTCTCTTTCAAATCACCTCATTTTAAATTAAGTTTCAGGATGTTTCTGAAGCAAGAAGACATCCAATCCAGTAAAGTTTGTCCTAGAACCTATAGATGTTACCTAAAAAAGAAAGGCCTTCAAAATGAAGCCCTTCCACATGACACATGAGCATTTCTGACCTGACATCCTGTCAGCAGGATGACAAAGATTGTCAGTACCTTACAAATCACTATTGCAAAAATAAAACCAGTTTCTGATCTTGCAGCTGTGGTTGAAGTCCGCCTACACTCAGACATGGGTTCTGCTTAAGTCACTTAGATGTTTGAGGTTCACTGTGACACTAAAAGGCTGTTTCTCAAAGTTCAAGACTTAAATGTCTGATGGTGATTTTGTGACAATAGGACAAGTTGTAGTAAGAGTTACTAATGTCCGCAGCAACACAGGTATCTGAAGTTATGGTAAATGGTAAATTAACTGCACTTGAATAGCGATTTTCTAGCTCTGCAACCAGTGGTGTGCACAGGGGGGTGGCAAGACCCAACTGTTGAAAAACACACTCTAAAGTTCAAAAAGTCTGTGCACAACACTGCTTAAAATTGGCTTATTATACTCCGTTGATACATGTAGTAGTATAGTTTGTCCCTAAATGACAGAAAAGCACCATATTATGAAATGTCCAAAAGCTGAAAAAAAGTCACACTATAGTATGTCGATTTTTGTCAAAAATGGCAAAATTTTAAAATGCTTAAAAATGCTAAAAATGGTCTTGTTATACTCTATTGATACATTTAGAAGTTTAGTTTGTCCAAAAATGACAGAAAATCACCATATTATGAGATGTCAAAAATTTGACAAAAAAGTCAGACTATAGTATGTCGATTTTTTTCCATGAAAAGGTCATAAAATTTTAATATGTCCCAAATTCATAGAGTGGCTTTCTTAGAGTCTGTTGACGTGTGTTATGGTATAATCTTTGAAAAAGGGACAGAAAATACAATTTTATGAGCTTTCAAAAAACTACTGGTCCTCTCTTGGAGGACCATTTAGGGAGACAAAACACGCCTAGACTGCCCTCTTTAGTGGCGAGAACACTACAGATCATCATTCACACACACATTCATACATGGTGGTCCAGGCTTCCCCCACTTGTTCTCCTTTAAGAGACTAACAAGTGGCTAAATGAGACTGCAGTGGTTATCAGGAGAGCACTGTTTATGTCCTGAGTCGACTTTTATTGACTGCTTAATATATCGTATGTAACAAAAAGTGTAGCGAGCTGGGAATTAAAACGGGTTGCCAATATGCAGCTGCACTTTTCAAGTGTGAAGTGGAAATGAGAAGCCTCCAGTGCACAAACACACACACAGGAAACTTCTTGTAAAAGCTTTTTGAACATTATTTGCATATTAATTATGTCTGTCTTCTTCAATGAGGGAGAAGAAATAGATTCACTTTGAATGATTTTAAATGAGATTATTAAACTGTTTTTATTAAACAACCTTTCAAAAAAGAATTTAATATTTCAATAGGTCTTAAAAGATTTGGTTAAGCAAGAAGACTAGGTTGGGGAAACGGTGGTTTGGACAAAAAATCACCACTTTGTCAAGGTAAGGGCTCGTGGTTACGCTGTCATGGTTACAATAAAAACAACTGGGTTGAGGTTGGAGAACAATGGCGAAGCGTTTGAAGAAACAAACATTTACTGCAGCGTCGGCACGAAAACAGGAAGCAAACAGTGGTCTCCTGTGTCAAATCCAACCACCACCACCTCCTCCCCCTGTAACTATATCACACCGTTTCCTCCTGTGTTTTCAACAAATAAGAGCAGAATTAATGAGGGGACATGCTGGAAGGAGATAGACAGACTGAAGATATGCAGACAGTCTTATGAGCATGTATTTGTAATAAATAAGTGACTTGGTTCTTTAAATAGTTCATATTATTGCTGAGTGGAGCCCGTTTGATCTGATTCAGTGTGTTTCCTGTTTCATATCCTTGTGAAGTGATTCCGACACCGACTGACTCACTGATCCAGACGACTACCCTGTGCTCAGAGCTTCTCTTAAAAGATATGTACAAAGGGGAAAACCGGGATTTACTATAAAGAGACAGATTCAGAAAAAGAGTTATTATAAGGACACTGCATCCTACATTTCCCAGAGTGCAACACAACAGGGAATTTCATCAGAATCTCCAAACTACACACACACACAACCTGTGATTCAGGAATTCTGAAAAAAAATCGTGTAGTGTCAGTTTTGTTTTTTGTGTATTTACAACATAACTTTAAGTGTAAAATCTGAGGAATGTCCATTCAAGTGTGTCTGCAGCAGTGGTGGAATGTAACTAAGTACATTTACTCAAGTGATGTACTTAAGTACAATATTTAGGTACTTGAGTATTTCCATTTCATGTAACTATACTTCTACTCCACTAAATTTAAAAGGATTATTGTAAATGTTTACTCCACTACATTTAGCCGACAGCTTTAGTTACTTTTCATAGAGATTTAACATAAAAAACATGAGAAATTTAAAGTGATTAAACATTTTTTTTATGATTAAACCTCATAAAAATATGAATGATCCCAACCTGGACAAGAGTAAAATGCTGCTTACATAAATGCATCAATAATAATAATACAATAATATATTCTGAATATTAAATATCAATAAAACAATCTGAGTGGGTCCATTCTGCATACCAAATACTTTTAATACTTTAAGTATATTTTGATGCTGATACTTTTGTACTATTAAGTATGTTTTGGATGCAGGACTTTTACTTGTAGTGGAGTTATTTCACAGTGTGGTATTAGTACTTTTACTCAAGGGATCTGAATACTTTTCCACCACTGTCTGCAGTAGTTTTCTGTAAATATTTTTCAGTTTATTCGTTGTACCACACCACAACAGAGGGCAACACAATGCAACAAAAAGCCACTGGATGAGATACAAAAACGAGACAACAGCACCATGAAACGCAACACGCTGCAACACAGACCCTGAAACAAACACCGTATATCTATCATAAGGTAAATAAAAGTCTCATCAAGGATGTTGCGTAAGCCTTTCAACTTTTCACTTTAGTCAGGTGCATCTCACATCACTTCCCCCGGAGTTCAGCGAGAAAAATCCATTTCTGGAGTCTGATGCTGTTTAGTTGCCCGAGGAGATGAAGCAGCTTTGATACCTTTGTTTTTGAAGATATGAAACCTTTTGATTCTGCAACCTGTGGTAGTTTCTGCAACAACAACACCTGATTTTTAACTTAAGTGGGGTTTAACAGGTCTTTCACAGAGATTAGATCTGTTTGTCTGCACGGCTGTTGTACAGTTTTACAGTGAGTCAAACGGCTGATGAAATATTACAGAGTGGCACGATGAGGCAGGAGAGGAGGGAGTCTGATGGAAAAACTAAACCAGAGCTTCATTTTTACTGTGAGGCTGTTAATAAATCACACGGTTTTTCTTTCTCTTTTTAGCCATTACAGGACTTTTAAAATCACCAGAGAAACATTATTAAAATGTTTATTTTTAGCAGTAAAAAATAAATCTATTTAAGATAAACTAGCAAATGCATCACAGCTGGACCTGATCTTGTTTGCTCCCTTTCATTAAAGAATCACTGAATTATGTGCAAACAGAGCAGCATTTCAGCTGGGAAGGCTCCATTCAACAGGCTGCGTTCAATGTAAAACATTTACAACAGTTTGCAGTGTCCCTCTGGTTTAACAACATGTGTCCGTACAGTGTGCAATGATTTACAGCATTATTTTAAGCACTGAGAGTAATGGAGGTTAACAGCTAGCAGGAGCCATTACACTCTGTAGTGCCAAAGCTGTCAGTGCAACAGAAGGAGGATATTCACCATTAAACAGGCAATTAAACTTTTATTCTCAATGATTGAAAGTCACTTAATCATCACTGTGCACTATTATCAGGGTCAGATTATAGATCAGAAGCTCTCCATGTACTCAGATCCTTTACTTCAGTATTATCAGGAACATTTACTAAAAGTCAAAGTACTCCACGTAGAGAAATTTCCCCTGACTGTTACTGCAACTATAATGGTTTTTCTCATCATAGCTTAATCTGCTGATTATTTCCTCCATGAATCAACAGTTTGTTTTTTGGTTTGTAAAAAGTCCAAAAATAGCGATAAATGCAGAAACAAATACTCAGAGCGCAAAGTGACAAAGTCACAATGTTTGTCTGTCCAAACAACAGTGCAAACCCCTGAATTATTTAAAAAATTAATTGCTTCATTTGATAAAAAAAATATATATATATAAAAGGAGAATTTAACAACATTTTACTTTTTTTGGTATGAAAAAATGCTTTAACAATCATCACAAAAGGTGCTCTTATAGTCTTCATATGTTTTCTGTGCCAAGATAATGTATTTTTAAAGTAATTAGTTACTAAAGCTGCCAGATAAATCTAATAAAAAGAACAAACATTCTACTCTAGATGTAGTAGAATTAAAGTAGAAAGAATAAAGTTTAAAAAAATACTTGAGTTAGTGTACATAGTTATTTTCACCCAATGTGCTCAAGTGATACTATAAACTGCCAGGAAAACAGTTCTTGTCACAAAATTCCCATTAAATGACAATTAATTGTAGTTGGATACACACAAGATTAAAATCTATTGAGTCTGGAAGATTGATACTGGGATCTGCTCCTAAAATACTAATAATAATATTATATGTAGATATTATTTGTAGACAATAAAAACCCTTCATGTTGCTAAAACCCTAAAAATACACACACTACAGCCCTGGCCACATATTTATTTAGAGGTTGTTGCATAAAGCAAAATTCAGGCAGCATTAAGTGCTGTGTTTTAATATGAAGATGAGATCACACTTCTTTACATGCTTTTCAAGAGAGCAATTCAACTCTGAGCCAACTATAACAAACTCCTGAAAAGTGTCAAATAAGAGCCATGAAGCTTTTCTTCATCTGAAGGGGAAATAACAGCTTCTTTTGTTCGGGGGAATATCATGAGACAGAATAACACTGAATCTCGCTCTGAGTCACTGAATGACGTGTTTGCTCTGCTAACTGCCAGCAATTATACGTTGTGTGAGACAAACCTGTCATTAACCCACAGGGCACAGAGGCACCAAACCTCCCCGAGCAAAGTCAAAACTCTTCATTTGGATTTCAATATTTTTTACACTGTTACGTCAAAATTTGTTTTGAGAAATTACAAGCTTAAAGCATTCACAAGAAACCATCCTGTATTTGCCAGATGTAAACTGAGTGACTTCCTAAACTGTAAAAGCCCTTTTGCACTTCTGCCCTCGCAGCCTGCATGATGACATTTGACACATTTACTGAGAAAAAGAGGCACAGGATATGTAGTAAGAAAGGGAAGATAAGAAGATGTACTTGTGACTGTGTGAGCCCACAGAGAGCCATGAGCGAGCTGATAAAGCTCCTAAAATGCTAAATATAACTAACAATAACAACATGTCCAGCAAGCAAGGCAGTTAAAGCCTCCACAGACACTTTTCTGAAGCATTAGATCGTGTAAGTTAAAGGGAACAACACAACAAATCACCAATTAGTCCAAGTCCATTAAGCACCTCTATAGTCTCCATTATCTCTGTAATATCAGCTCCTCTGCAGCTAAAAACAAACACTTATGACCCGGGGACGGATAGTTATTTGAAACAGTTGCCGCGGCTGCCTGTGGTTTTGATGCCGTGCTTGTAAAGTAAAAAGAAGAAAATCCTACCTTGAAAATTCCCCATGCGCTGTTTACTGTTGATGACAAAGGAAACTGTTCACACATGGTCTTCCTCCTGCTGTAAAGAAATAAAGGCAGAATATTTAGTTTAGAGTTTGAACACAGTGTCAGCACATAGATGCAAAAAAGATATGGTCACTTATAAGTTTAAGTTATAAGTAACACTTCTACCCGCTTCTTCAGATGAGTTCATGATCCTGTAGATTGTGCAAGCTTCTAATCCAATAAAATGAGCATTAAAATGACACTTTAAGTCTACAATGCTGCTAAACTAAAAATAGCTCAAGGCCAAACAACACACACAGTTCATACTTCAATGTTTCTAAGCCAAACTAAAGTGAGATACAAACAAACATCCACCTTTCACATGTTTCACAGTAAAGCAGAAATGCCACGACAGGAATGTTTATGTAACTTACTGAAACTCAGCTGGCTGCAGGCTTCGGGCCTGCGTGTAGCATTTCCTATCACAGGAGCAAGGGTTTATGGGATGTTGGAGCTGTAAACAGGAAGTAAAGTTGAGCATGTGAGGCCAGTACAGGAAGTGCATCAGGCAAACACAATTTATCATTTCCAATAACTCGGCTCAGTTTGTTGGCTTTTACAGTAAGTTGCAAGAATGCAGACACAATGGGCAGCACTTTAAAGACAACAGGGGAACTGCTGCTTCCATTGGTCTGATAGTGATACACAGGTTAGTCTCACTGGTATTCCCTTTACATTTACATCTCAAAGTCATTTTCTTCTGAAAAATCTATCATTATAAATCTAAAAAAGTAGGTCAAACAGTGGTGGAAATATTACTCCACTACAAGTAAAAGTCCTGCATTCAAAACTTACTGAAGTAAAAGTATCAGCATCGAAATGTACTAGATATAGTAGTTAGATATTGACCTGAAAAGTAACTAAAGCTGTCAGCTAAATCTAGTGGAGTAAAGAATAAAATTACATAAAATGGTAATACTCAAGTACAGTACACATACCTCAAAATTGCACTCAAGCACTTGAGTAAATGTACTTAGTTACTGCTGACAATGAAATATATATTTATTTCTTGAGATGGCAAAGCTCATTTTCTTGTGATAACAGCATTAAAAGCCTGTCTCACTATACTTATTTTGTTCAGATTGGGTGTATTTGATTGCTGCTTTAAATTAAATCCAGTTTGGGCTCCCTGGTCGTCTGTGTTTTGGTGTTTAGTGGTTTGGTTTCCTCGGACATGTTTTGTCCCGGCCACATTTGCCCGGGACTGTTTTGATTAGTCACATGGAGCCGCGTGGTCATATCAAGTTAGTTTGGACTAGTTTGAGTTAAATTGGTTGTGTCTCTCACAGTTCACCACTCTCCCTTTGCTGTGGGCTGTTTAAGCTGGTTTTATTTCCTTAACTCTGGTTCACTTGTGGTTTGCCCGCTCTTTAGCTTGGATTTGTCTGGAGCAGCTGGCTGGATTTGCCTCGATGACTCTGAAGGTATACATCGGTCTGAGCTGCTGCAGAGCTGCATATCTGCTGCTCCGAGGCTGATGTAACTCTGAGCCAAAGAGCTGCAACACTGCAGTGCAGCTCACATATAGCGACGCTTTGATACAAGACAAAAACAGGCTCATACTGTATGTGCATGGACACACACACACACACAGAGATCCTCTCAGAAAGCCACAGCCTTCTGAAGCCTTCTGTCTTGCAGCACTCATCAAAGGGACATCACATATCATAGGAAGTACTCTACATTTTAATGAGGAGACGCAAATTAAATTTTTAAGAAGAAAGGAGCAAGGTCACATGATGTAAGCTGGTGTGAGGAAACATGGCAGAGAAAATAAAAACTATTGCAGGAGAAATGCAAATAACCAGCTGCCCTACAAACAAGTCAAACTATATTCTCGCACTGGGCCACGTTCTGCTTTTGTGCCTGTGGGAAGGTGAAGCTGTGGGGTATTTCCACTCACACTGAAGCCTGCTGAGGCCCACAACAGACAAGGGACAACTTCCCTAAAACAACCTGCTCTCCTTCACCTCACAGCCCTCAGATAATTATCTTTTTTCCCTCTTGAAGTTATGTGTGTGTGTGTGTCTGTGGTTCCTTACTTTCTTTAGTTGGGCAGGTTGTGGTTTCCTCTTGTTTTTCCTTAGCTTCCATTTCGGATCCCACCAGCTCTCCTCTGAGCCTCCACTGCCCACACCTGCCTCTGATTACCTCGTTATCCCCCAGAGAGTGCAGGCTGTGCACCTGTGCAGTGGTGGTCATGTGATCAGCATTTTAAAAAGCCACATTTTAGATTAAAATCAACTCTTTAAAGGAACAATCACTTTAAACCTTGACATGCTCATTAAAGTAAAACATTTTTAAAATTTATTGGATCACTTACATGTGGGCATGGCTAACTAAATACAGTGTGATAAGAATAAGAATAGCAAATAAATTAATATGAATAATAAAAATATATATATAAAAAAATAATACATTAAAAAATATTACTAATAAAATAATAAGAATAAGAATACATTTTAAGAATAACAAATAACATAAGATTAAGAATAAGAAAATTAAAATGTATATTGAAAATCATCATCATCATAATAATAATAATAATAAGAACACAGAAAATAATTGTAAAAGAATAATATAATTTACAATGGATATTTATTCTTATATTAATAATTCAACTAATACTACTACTTATATCATAAATAATAATATATTTATTTATATAGCACATTTCAAGAGCAGAGAGAAAAAAAGACAAAATAACAATTTAAAAAGACAACACAACATAGCACACAGACATCCAGCTAAAATATATATTTTTTTTTTATATAAAGTCAGTTGTTTTTCTCTGTTTATCTATAATTTCAAGCAACATTGAGTGGCTTTTTAAAAAAACCTTTAGTAAGAAAGTCCCTCCTTCCTTCACTTCTCTTCCTCTGCAGCTTTTCAATGGAAACAGGAGAAAGTGATTTCTTAAATTACAGGAAACAGTGTCCAGTATGAGTACTATACTGTAGCTGTCAAATCGCTGTTGTAAATACATGACTGTGCTTGGCTGCACTCCACCTCTACTGTCAACAAATACTGATCATGATTTATTTGTGATATCAGCTGTCCATACATCTTTAAATTTGCCTCTGAACCAAAACATGTATTTTGCATTTCCATAAGCCTTTCCATAACGGTCTGCTTTTCAATATTTGGCTGTGTGCAGATAGTAAACAGGAGCGATCTGATAACTTTGTGGTGCTTTCAGCCGTGATAGATGCTATCTGTCGTGTCGGGATGTTTGTCACAAGTCAGACTTTATGTCATGAGGCACAAGGAAGTGAGCGTCAGTGTGTGGGAGTGTGTGATGAACGGCACATTGAGCCTTACAGGACGGCCTTTTGTCTGTTCTGTTGCATTCTGACCATCATCATGTGACCGTGCATACATTATGTACGATTACTGTACATTTGTGTGTCAGTTTGCTCCCACATGGCAGTTGAAATAAGTTATTGTCATGACATGACAATCTACGTGTATCAGCCTTCTTTAATGTCATCTGTAAAGAATCTGAGTACTTCCTACACACACATACGCAGCAATCAATAGAGGAAGAGAATGAACTGGAGGGCTCTGACCACAGCATCCTGAATATGTCTCCTCTTGGCCCCAACACACTGATCACACGCAGTCGAGCGAGCTGCTGCACTGGCTCACAGGCGTGTTGAAATACAAGAAGTCGAGAGTGAAAAAGGCCGGTCAGGAAACGATGTGCACACCTGGATCCTGCTGTGTGTACCACAGTGGGTAGTGGCAGTTTAGAGGAGTTAGGTGTTGATTGCAACCCAACTTCTGAAAACCACAAAGGGCGCCCACGATTAAAAGCGCTTCCCGTGTAATCACAGGCTGAGTTTTACTGTTTTACACCACACCAACGGCTCCGACGCTGGGCCAGAGCAGAGCTTTCTCCTCCCTCTAAGAAATTACCCCTGGGTGATTCACACAGCAGGTTAAAATGATCCAAACGTCAACCTGATCTCACGATATCACATGAAATGACCACGGCCTCTTAACACCAAATTTTGTGCTGTAATGGTACATAATGTGTGAAAAGGAAGTGCCAGAAGTCGTGGTCATTTCACACATGGCATTAGACTTACACTAAATAAAAAAGGCCATCTTTTCCTACGCCTAACCATGTACTTTTCCCCCTAACATTAAGCAAATAGTTTTGTTGCTTATATTGACCCAAACTGTGACTATTTCAAAGTATTAATAAAGTGTTTAAAAGGGCGACTGTTACATTTAGATATGATATGACGTTGATCTTCATCCACTGGAAGAGGTGCTCATTTTAAAAATGCTCCTGTGGGTCATATTTGTGGTAACTAATGAACACTAACATCAGCTTACATTTATAATACAGTGTGTTTTAAAACCATTTATTTCATTTTTAAATGGTGCTTATACATGTTAAATGGCAGATTAACTCGATGCACGGTGAAAAGAGTGCACACCATATTAAACGTACACCTCAGATCTCAGAAAATAAAAATAATCTGACTTAAACCAAAGCAAACAAGCTGTATGAGAGTCTTTGAGTCCTCTCACCTTAAAACCACAAAGGGTTAAACAGTTACTTCTCTCTTTCTGTGCAGATGGAGGAATCCACCCTGCCGGACTGCTAGTCTGACTCATGCACACGTGTGTGAACGTGTGTGTGTGTGCGCGCGCAGGAGGCATTTATGCGCGTGACAATGTGTGTGCGTTAATGAGCTGTGTGTACGTGCGTCTGTGTGTGTGTGTGTGTGTGTAGAAGACATATAATTATCTCAGCATGTGTTTGTGCCAAGCTGTGGAA
>CAFUXE010000223.1:491087-513685 GCA_903364295.1 Serranus cabrilla | reverse complement strand
TCACCTAAATGAGCTTTTAAGTACATTGACCTGAGATGAACTGTGAGGCTGCTGCTGGGACACACACGGACTTAATAAAGAGATTAATACCTGTGTGTTTCTTGCTATAATGTGTTGCATGCATCATTTTCTTTTAAAGATGTTGAAAGAAATACAGTTTTTTAACACTTAGTTCGGTCTCAATATGCAGAAAAGGGAGGATATTTAGTGCATTTAAATGTAAATAGAAGGCAGTTCCTTCCCTCATTTAAATAATACATTATTTGTATTGTTTGTACTTTTTTGTTTAGTTTTCTATTTAAGCTGCTGAAGTACCTGCCTTAAAGTATATCTATATTTTAGTACTTTGTTCTTATGCACAAATACACCACAGCAAACTCCTTTTATGTGAAACCTACTTTACAATAAATACAGTTCTGATTCGTCAACTTTTTTGCAATCCGGATTGTAAGTAGTTCTAATTACCTCTTGATTAATTACCATTTGGTGGTTGCATCAATGTGTCAGATAAATGTAGTTAAGTACAATATATTCCTCAGGAAAGTAGTGTATTAGTTCCAAAAAGTAGCATTAAAAAGTACATTAAATTGTACATGTATAAAGTAGTTGAATTCAGTTACTCTAAACAATGTTTCCATTGAAAAAATCAAATATAAATCACTCATGCAGTTTTAAAAAGATGTAAAAGCTTTATTTACAACAGTTCAATGCATTTAAAGCAATTAAAACAGCATAATTACAATATTTTCAGTGTACGATAACAATATAAACAAAAAGAAAACCAGTTGCTACAATTGTACTGGGTCTTTTGGAGTCTTTCAGTTTAGTTTGTTTTCATTTCTGCACAAACTGGCTCCAACTGATGCATTTTTTACAGCGTTTGCAGCAAAGCACAACACACCTCAGTGTCTCAGGGATCCTTATATTTCATGTCGTATCTTTTTTTTAATCAATGCCAATAAAAAAACATGATTTTCTTAGTAGGATTTTAAGTGATTCTCTTTCTGTATTAATGCTAAAAGCTCAAACAAACAAATCTGCAGCGTGATTTGCCGAAGCGGCTCCAGCAGTGTTGATGCCAGTCGGTAAAACCCTGAATGTCACACAACCGTTTCTGAGCTGTAACACCTACAAAAGACAGGCGGTGAATAGGCACATCACCAGGTTTCCATATCAGTTTCAGAAGACGGTAATTCATTTTTCGGTTTCCTCCCTGCCATGCTCTCCTCTCACACTCCAGCTGTAATACAGTACTTCAATATGAGGTCTTAGGTTTCACATGGCACAATATCACAAATCCACACGCAGTCGCAACGGAGGAAAAAGCAAAGCGGGTACATTTGGCGCACAGGAAGACAAGCCTGAGATGTGTGCATTTCCAGGAGGGAAGGATTAGGACGAGGAGGAAGCAACTAGAAACAGAAACACGTCTGATACAGTGTGGTGAAAACATGATGACACAAGAAGTTTGCCTTTTTAGGACAAGTTTCACACTTTTAACCATAATCAGAGGATGGAAAAAGGAGACTAGTGGCTTTGGATGATTGAATGAATGTCAAATAAACAACTCTAAACATGAGAATAAGAATAATCTACAGAAAAAGCTCCTATTTTTCTAAAAAGCAGACAACCAGGAACAGATTATAACAGGCGCCTGGACACACATATCAGACAGACAATTAATCTTATTGGTCAAATTGAGTCTCTTTACAGTCATATTGCACGTCTTTGTGGTTGTTTCGCATCTTTTTACAGCTGTTTTGAGCTGAATTTTGTGAATTTGCATATCCTTGTGGTAATTTTACATCTTTCTAAGGCCATTTTGGGCATCTTTGTAGTTGTTTTTTGTCTCTTTGTGGTCATTTTTGTATTATTTGGAAGTTGTTTGATGACTTTCCAATTAGAGGTTTTAGTCCAGGGGGCTGTTCAGTAATCCATCCATGATACAAATAAGCTGCTGCCACTGATTGGATTGCTGTATAGGATTTCTACATCTGCACCAAAGCCAGTTCTTCTGTTGACTTCCTCCACTGACATTAATCACCCATGTCTGTGCACACGTGTTATTGGTGCAACAACAAACAATAATCTTCAGTTACAGAATCGACAGCCTAGTTTGTAGCTGAACTGCTAATTGAACACTAAATAATGAGAGAGTTGCTGAAATGAGAGTCTGAAGCTGATGAAAACCAGGGTCACAGTTCATCTGCGATGCATCCGTGTTGACACAACTGTGCAAACGCTCCAGCATGACTCACTCACACACTTACTCACATGCATTTGGTTATCGATTGTGTTACTACAAACTTCCACTGCTGCTCTGATTTGCTGTTGGATAACCTCACAGGGAGCGAGCAACAGCGCTGGAACTAATTAGTTTTGGAAGATTTAATCCAACACTTGTAACACACAGCAACAGGCATTAGAAACAGATGAAGTTAACGTATCAAGTGTGATTATTATTGGAATCAGATTTGGTCGAACTGCTTTTCTGACACTGACTGATGCTGTAAAACTAATTACTTTCCTTGTTTGTTGCAGTCAGGCTGAAGATGACACCCGCTGCAGCTGATGTGACTTCATCATCCATCAAAACAACATACAGAATTCACTTTTTCCATCTAAAACAACACAGAAAACAAATGCACAAATCTCTTTGGTCAACATTCACACTGCATGCATGGACTTTAAAAATACAATGTTGGATGATCTCTACTGTGTAGCTAAATGTGCAGAACGTGGCTGAACCAAACCCAGTTGGGGTTATGGGTAGTATTGTTGGAAATGATCCCAGTTGGTTCCATGTAAAGCCTCAAGGAATCGTCTGAGCACTTTAACAGAGGTGGGAAAGTTAATGAGGAGACATTTGCCAAACTAACCAGTTAGTCTTATCCTCTGAAGTTCTTTTGTTAAACCTCAAAAAATGAGCTCATTCCTGCCCCCTGAGGCCAGAGAGCAGAAGTTAACTGGTCGTAACTTCCCCACCTCCTGTAAAAAGCAGCGCAGCCACTTCTCTGAGCTTTAAAATGGAAAGTATCTCATGCTGAACGTGTATTTTAAGGTGCTTGAGAATTTATTTATCTATTGACTATTATTTGTCACTACTATACATTCAAATACTTTACATTGTTCAGAGTTAAGGAAACTGACAAATACTAAACTGCATCCTCCAAACGAGCAGATCAGGCATTTGATATTTTCTGCATAAACACTTTTCATATTAATCAGCTGTTTTGGTTCAGTTTTAATCAGGTGTAAGTGGTTACAAAAAACGAAAGAACAATGGCCTATTTTTGGTGGTTCCTCACAAGACAAAAGAAGCAATATCTTTTATTGAGCCTAAAGCGCTCCAAGATAAGGATAACTGCACTAAATGTGAAGCCCTATCACCACTGTGTGATATGGTACTGTTACTGACAAAACCCTCGTTGACTCTGCATGATTCAGTGTTTGGTTGTTGTCCAAAAATCTCTCTCTGAGTGTTTAATGACCTGGCAGGCTTGAGGAGACTTGGCCAGGTCTGAATCACTGGGCTAATAAACGGATAACATGACCTTGTCAAAGAACCAATAGTTGCCAAATAAACTCATTCAGGCTGCTAATGTTAAATCCAGAGGCTGAACAAAGAACGGTGGAAGACGGTACGGCGTGATCACAACAACGTAGAGGAGGAGGAAACAAGAAAGCAGAAAATGACACTGTTTAATGGTTTAAATGACATTATTCCATTACGGATTTTGTCCCAGATCTTGATCTTTTGAATTTCCCTCAGCTAAGTGGGCAGCTATTAACGTGCAAAATCTTTGTTTTAATGCTGAAAACAACCAGAGCAAAAAGGGACATGATGCCCAGTAATGCTTTTCTTTTTGACTGTCATCTTTCAGGAATCCATGACTGTATTTAGTGATGAAAATTACTGTGAAGTCTGATCATTTTAGTAAGAAAGAGTCATGAGGTTTCACCAATGGACCTTGCTCTAGTGGTTACAGAAACACACAGGTTTTTTGTAAAGAATGCTGGTATCAAATACTCAAAGGCTGGAACAGTTTCATCTTATTGGTCCCAGTGGTTGAAGGAAAAATCCAAGCAGGTTAAAAAATTACGAAGTGGTCATGTCATACATGGATAAAACATCAATTTTGCAAAGCCAAGATTCGACCCTTGTATAATAGGCCTGTAGATGCTCAGGAAAACTAGTGGAAATTCAAAGAAATGTGTTTTCACAGTCTCAAGCTGCAGAACTGGTGCATCAAAGTACCTATGAAGGGATAATGCTTCTGATTAGATTACCTGAGTACATATTTGCAAGCTAGCAGCAGGAGCTACTGCAGCTAACACTTGACCCAGGATATTGAAATATGAAAACAATGCACTTTTAGCATTAATGCAGACACATGCCGTATTAAGCTGCATTTGGACAGGGTTCATTTATCCAGCGGAGGTTAGGCAGTTTTGAAGGAATTAATTTCTTTCCCCAACCTTGGAACTTGCTAGAAGAAATCTGTGTTTTCACCAGCATATTTCCTTATTTTACACTTTAAATGCTGTAATCTGCCACCCAGAACACCCACCTCACCTTTCTGAAATATTAATTCTGTCCAAATGGTGTCTGAAAAATGTCATGACATTTGATGATCTCTTAAGTCAATGCCTGTGTCATTTCGTACTCAAATAATTAGTTTAAAACTCATTTCTGGGGCAAGAAACACTGGTGTTCAGTCAATTCTTATTAACTTACAATGTAGACAAAAGCAGACATAATTCATGGTAACAAGCGTTAAATGGTGCAGTAGTTTAGATAAAAATGTTGTATGAAAATGAATCATTTTGCCCCAGTTGGTTCCCACACAGGTCTGTCTGTTGCATGTTGGACCCTGACGTCGGAGGGGAAAAAACTGGGAAGGAACTGCAGACCGGACCCACGAACTTTAACAACCCTGGGTCTGTAGAGTTGATCATCCGAGGAATTCATAATCTCTGTACAGTAAAAAAAACACTTTAAAAGAGACTAAAAAAGTAAACAGGAAACTGTACAAGGCACAATTGAATTTCCACAGGCGTCATTTTGCACAGAGGCACATTTAGGTGACATGATGGCCTCTGTGCTGGGAAGGAGTGCAAAATCTCGGCTCTTTGGTAGCACTGCAAAGGCTCAAAGACCGTGAAGGAAAAACAGAGGTGAAAAAAAATCCAGACATTTTAGAGTCCCTTAAAGGTGTTAACAAATCATCTCCATGGAAATTAAGGTAAACAGAGTCCAAAGTGTCCTTCCTCCAGAGGGGAAGGAGGGTCAAAATGAAGTCCCCAAAAACAAAGAAAATCCAACACAGATACATTGTTAAAGAAAAATGCTACGACTGCTGGGTTTTCCAAAGGCTAAACCTGAGAGTGGTCCTGGCTGTTCGTACTGCCCTGCAAGTAGATTATCCGTCCGATGAGGAGGAGCAGGAGGCCCACGCAGAGCAGCATGGTGGGCTCCTGGTGGATGTGTGGCAGCGGGTTCGGATGGATCACGACTCGTCTGTGTCCGCCTGCCAACCCCTGGAACAGAGAGGAGAGAGAAGAAGAGATGTTAAAGTAGAGTTCACCCCTAACTGGAAGAAAAATCAGAGCAGGACAAGAAAAGGAAGAAGTTTGACACAGAAAGAGTTTTAACCACGTATAAATAGATTATGCATTATGGCTTTTGCTCCGTGTGCACGCTCTCATTTCACAAAATGTTATCAGTGTGTTATGATACGCATCAAATGTTCAGGTGAACATGTTGGAATCCCTTGATGATTTAAAATCAAAGAGACACTCGCACATACTGTATGTTTACATCCACAGGAAGCAGGTAAGTACAGTTCTCTACATCCTGCCACAACTCGCTTTACTCTCTCCGTCTCCAGGTGTGATTTCCTTAGATTAATGTGTGTATGAATGCATATGTGCACGCTGTGTTTGTATCTTTGAATTTGTCTCAAGGCCTCCTTAACTTTCTGATTAGTTTTATTCATTTTTTTGTACAGAATTTACATAAAACAAATGATATTTAAACTTCCACTTCACCTTCAGATATCTTGAATTTTCCTTTTCCACAATGCAGCTTTCAAACATTTGTGGTCTCACTGTCAGTTTTGATTAGGACTCTATACGTTCTTTCACATTGTACGTACGGCTCGACTGTCTTTCCTGTCTCTCGCTATTTCGAACTTCTCTCTGCAGTCACTCCGACACACTTGGCACGCCGCTGACTGAAACAAGTGTTTCCTTTTCCCTCTCTGCTCTCTCTCCCTGCAGCAGGAAGCCTTGGCCTCGGTCCATTGCTCCGGCAGCAGCAGCAGCTTCTTACTGATAAGAGATCTGCCCGGCCGAGGGGAGAGAAAGGACATTTCCCCGGGAAGCGTCCTCTCCGGGAACAACGAGGTTCCTGTTGCTGAGGAAGGGTGTCAGGTGGGTGGGGATCTCCATAATGAATGACTTAAAATGTAATGTTGCATTTCAAATAACAGCAGGGGAAATCTATGATATTTTGTTTATACTTTGAGCGCTTGCACAAGTATATTCTCCGTTATCTCTATGTTTGGAGTAATACAAGGATTCACAAATAATTCTTAAATAAATGAACTTTAAAGTAAAGGCACAAACCATTCGCAGTGGCCGACAGCATGCTGTGTTTGCACATTGCTGTTGCAGGTGTGAAATCTTGGAGCAGTGAGAATGTGAGTTCTGCTTAAAAAACTCCACCCTGAGCTACTATTGCCCCAATAAATAAACATTTAAAAAGGAAACCTGACACTCCCACTGAAGCATTTACAAGAATAACTGCAGCATTTACAAGAGCAGGAATCAGTTTTTCCACTGGAAGATGGATGTCCTGTTTTGGCATGAAGCCCTTCAGATACAGCCCAGCCGGATGGACTTTACAATACCATCCAGACATGGACTGGCACAGAGTAAGCCTCCTGCCCCGGGGCGAGACTGCGCTCTGAAAAACAGGATCTTAACGGACGAGAGCTGGAGAGGAATATCAAAGCTGTGTGGTTTTATACGAAAAGCGAGCCAGAAACCACAGAAACCCCTAATGCCAGAGGAGGAAACAGGTGAGGGGAAGACTAGTTAACCCTGTGGTGAATCAGCCTGCTGCTAATTCTGCTTCTGACTGTAACTGAGTAAAAAAAAACAAGTCAAAGATGACCGGAGAACTGCCAGAATAACGATTTAAACGAGATGTGACCCCAATTTCCTGTTCAGAACCAATCCAACAACTCAACTCAAGAAGACTAGAAAGGAATCTATTGTAGACGACACAACCAAAACCTCAACCTGGCTTAACTAGCAGCTATATTTGCTGGGATCCATATTTCTGGCTACGCCAACTCGTATATTTTGAGCCATGCAAACAGTCCAAGACTTCGGTCCAGAGTGAAATATCTCAACTACTATTGGACGGATTGCCATAAAATGTAGTATCCTGCTGACTCTTCCTCCAGCTGCAACATGGCCTTGACATCTGTGATTTTGAGGGAAATGTCTCACCAAGTACTGGATGGATTACCATGAAATTTGGTTCAGATATTCATGTTCCCCTGAGGATGAACTGTAAAAACTTTGGTGATCGTTTGTATTTTCATCTAGCACCATCATCAGGCCAAAACTTTACTTTATAACCAAATACCTGCAAAATAAAAGACCATCCCAACCATCTCTACTGTGCAATATCTTTGGTGCTAATTGTAAATCTTAGTAAATCTTAATAAATGGTTAACATGGTAAATGTTACACTTGTTAAACATTTATTTCAAAGCATCACTGTGGCTTTGTGCAGCCTAACAGAAACTAGTGTGGCTTTAAACTTTTTTATTATTTATTATTGGTTGGAGGTTTAAATTGAAAATCCACCATGAAAGAAGAAAAGTGGAAGAAATACAAAAATCTCCATAAGCATGTCTGAGAAAACACTTTATTCTGACATAACAGGGGATGCGTTTATCTTCTTTCACTGGATTTTTCCCCAGTAAGCATCACCTCATGAACCGTCTAACTCTAAATCAACACCAGGGGAGAAAGAAGCTGAAAGAGCAGCAGACTCAGTTCACTGCAGATAAAACTGAGCCAGTCATCAGGGGACTGTTGTGTTTGGCCAATCAAACTCTACAAAAATTGATTTTTATGAGGATTTGGTTTCACCTCCTAAACCTGAGGGTCTGCCATTATAGTAAATCAAGCCTCGCGTGGGTGTGGGAGCTCAAGCGAACACTGGCACCTGGCGTCACAGATTAGAGCTTTTGTTTTGGTTTTCAAATGAGGAGAAACTTTTGTAGCAGTAAAGGATCTATTTACTCAGGAAACAACATTTCCTCTTTGCAATTATATTCTTCTGTTGTGAAAACTTAATCATGACTATTATTAATGTCTGTTTGCTTGGAGCAGGGTTTATCATATTGCACATTAGAGACTTGTCTCTCCTCAAAGCAGCTTTGAAAGACAGACACAAGCCTTGTGGTTTTTAAAGTTGGCAGAGTTTCTCTGCTCTTTCCTCACCTCACGAACCGCTGTAATGATTTAACTCTCACGATGGTCTGCAATTTGCAGAGTGAGGGACCACGTTGTCAGATTTATGAGTCTAAACTCACTGCAGGCTTGTTTTACTATTACATGCATTTACATTTTACAGTTGTGTATGGATGCAAACTTCAGATTAAACAGATGTTTTGACCGCAAATAAAACACCACCTGTCAATCTAGCCATTGCAAGCACTTATTTTGAATATTCTTCAGGTGGGGAAAGTACAGGAGAAACTGTCATTGACAACATAGGGGAGGATGTGGTGCACCTGGGAGGAGCTGAGACTTGATGTATGTGGTTTAACACAGCTGACGCATTTACATCTGACCAACATCTGTATACAATGTGTCAAAAACCACCTCTGCATCAGGTCAGCTTCTTGCGTTTCTTTAACTTGTTTTCAGGATTCCAACAAGTATTTCAGCATTTGTGCATCCGTAAGTCTGAGTGAGAAGATGAGAGGATCGATACCACTCCCAGGTCTGTGCATTAGGCATGAAGCTGGAGCCAGAAGGCCATTAGCTCAGTTCTGGATGGAAGTCTGGATGCAGGGGGAAAACAGCTACCCTGGCTCTTTCCAAAACTCATAAATTAACATGTTGCGTTTCACTAGTTTAATCCAAGCACAAACAGTAATGCCAAAAAGGTTACAGTAAATCAAGTGTTCTGGGAATACAAATAATGACCTATGATTAAAAACACCAGAGACAATCGGGCTGGTCTGTTATTTGGCTGATTGGTCGTCAGAGTCGGGATGAGAGGTTTGATTTCCACTGCAATCAGAAGCAGATGTACTTCTCAGCTGACAAAGTGCAGGCTGAGAGTCTGACACGAAGCCAAAACCAGTCCCACCAGACACTCATGATAGCCAACCTTATACCTTAGGATTACAGAAAAGGAAACACACACGTGCCATCCTCTTAATAGTTTCCTCATTTGAACTCTTACCTCAAATGACCCCTTCCATCATCTGAGAATAGAAAACCTGCTGCCGCAAATTGTTTTCCTGCTGTCACTGCAAGTCTGCACGCTCCTAACAAGTAGTTCAACTGGCACACACACACAGACACACACACATGCACCCCATCATGTGCATACACAAGTGCACACAATAGTGCTACTGTGAGCACCACAGCTGACGGATATATACATTCAAAAAAAAGAAAGAACAAGCAAAACATCTACAACCATCATGGCAGTCAGCCAGTCGACTTACTAGATAATCAGTCAACCAGAAAATCTACCAGTCAGATGCTAAGTCAGTGAACCAGTGAAGTAACCACACAGTCATTCAACCAATCAAAGGATCTGAACTTCCCATCAGCTCTTGAATGCACCATCTTGAATACTGACTGAAAACAATCAGAAAAGTCATCTACGCTTGATGTCCACTGTGATGAATAACCTCGGGTTTTGAATGCTAATTTGTATTGAAATGAATGGAAAAAACTGTTGGAATGTTCTGCAGAATTAATGGCTGTAATGTAAAATGTTTGTGATAGGTAAAAAGGGCTAAAGTCTATAGCCAAAAAAAAGGAAAATCAATGCACAGCCAAATTATAGGGTATATTATTCTTTCTATTTATTTTTCTGTTTAGGTTAAGAAAGTGCTGATTCTGCCGTTAGACACATCTCTGGTGCAGGGGATTTCAAATATCTCATTTCATTCCTGCTCTTCTTCATGTCTCCTTGTTTTTACAGTGGAAAAATTGAGTCAGCCTGTTTGAAAAAAGCTCATGTGATTTTGTTTGGTCACCACAACTTACTATGCTGCTGTTCAAAAATAGCTCTTTAAACAAAGCTACGCTTACAAGCACAAACACACACACACTGCAAACCAAGTGCCACTATGCAAACCTCCCCCAAACCGTACCATTTCTCTTGCTGTCAGAGCATGCATAAAAAAGTTGAAACACAAAAATATGCAGCCTCACTTACATCTCTGTACATGTAAACATTTGTCTGCACATTATGCTCTACATTCGTGGCTACGCCGGGACTTCCAAAACATTCCAGCAAGCTTTTTTCTCAGCTCTGTGTTTGATTCTGGCACAAAATGTAACAGTTGTTGTGTCCACCCCTGTCATTACTCTCTGCTCAATGTCCGCTCAAAATCACCACACCTTCAGTTTCCACACGGCTAATGTGAGCATCATGTTTGGGAATGCAAACAAGGTGCTTGATGCACTGAAAGTGAAGGAAATCTCAGCAGGACACATGACTGGTTCATGTTGTGCTCTGAAACAACAAAACTGAAACTAAGTGTATAAATTCAGAAGCAGAACGTTATTTCAATAAAGTTAAGGTTTATCTGTAGCCCAAGTTTAGCTGACAACTGTATTTTTTCCTCCAATGTTTATGTAAATGTTTAAACATTTATGTGTTGAAGCTGAGAATTCTGCATATTGATCACATTTTGTGAGTAAAGTGGAGCTTGGAAGTTACTCATTGCTGGAATTTGCACAGCATGCAGTCATTTCAAATCTAAAAATATCACAAAAGTCAAATTATAAATTAAGATGGGCCTTATTTTTCAGCTCCATGAAGCAAATTCAGCATATTTCCCAGCATAAATTGCAACAACAAGTTAAGTTCATAGAGTCAATAATGTAAGCACTAAGAGAAGCTAGCAGGCTATAAACAGCTAAATGCTACAATACATTCAGTCATGGTGAAACAAGGGTTAAAAAATATTCCCTCTCTCCCGCTCTTTGTCTTTCATGCACACTTGAATACACACAAACAAAAACACAAGCAGCCAGCCAGTGACACCCGACTGGTCAACAATGTTCCTCCGAGTTATTTCTGTCTTCAGGACAAAGGGTTTTACCTCCTACTGAAAGATGACAGAGTGTGTGCTGGAGTTTGTTTGAGTGTGTGTGTGTGCAGTTTGTGTGTGTTTAAGTGTGTCAGTGTGTATGTGTGTGTGTTTTGGCAGGATAATTAGACCTTGTGCTTTGCTCCGAGAGTTCTTTAACCACAGGGCTGAGCCATAATGAATCTACACTGTCACGGACACTAGACTGTCACACCACACATACATACACACACACACACAGCACACTGAGCACGATTACAGATGTTTGAAAACAAACACGCACACATAATCATGCACACATTGTGTAAATGTTTAACTGAGAGAATGAGGGAGGATAGATGGGCTGGACTAAATGAGGACAAAATTGAGAGATGCCGCTGGAAAACAAATAATTACTTGTAATAATATTGGCGACTTCACACTGATGTAAATGTTTTTACAACCAAATAATTAATGAATCACCTCATGGGATTTGTGTAAGGGATGCTTAAGAAGCTCTTCTCAGGCAATGAATGAGCTGGAAACCCGTGTGTGTTTGTGTTTAGTGAATGTATTTTCAGATAATGCGAGTCACTTTAAAACCTCTACAGCCCGACGCCTTCAGGCAATTAACCTAATAAACTCCTGACTCAACACTGGCAACACACTGACAGCTCCGTACATTATAATAAGTTGGTGATAATGTGAGAACTTGTGTGCTAAGATATCGCCCTGACCCCAATAGTTGTTTTTTAATTGTGTCAAGGAGAAGGAATAATAATTTGTTCAGTTTTACAATTGCCTCACTGTCCAGCTGGGCTTATATGATAATGGGTAGGATGTCATTAGTTTTGCAGGTGTTGCTCTAAACCAAAGTATCAGATACTTAAATGTTTGGCACTAGATTCAAAGCTAAGACATGACCATAGTTGTAAAAAACATCTGTTCAAATTCCATGGTAATCCATTGAATCGTTGAGACTTTTCACTCAAAACAAAAATGTCAACCTCATTGTGGTCCTTGAGGTGAAGTCGGGGGATCACTTCTCTAGCACAGCCAGACCTCTCCCCACAGTGCTGTGTCAGCTCTGCAGAATGGCCTGGTTGACCCAGCATGATTCTGCTATAGGGGGAAAAATAAGTTTTGTATTTCTTGAAACCATTCACAATCGTCTAGGGCGGGGCTTAGCACAGGATGCAGCAACTGTGCCTTTGCAACATGAGCCGTGCTTCCATTTAAGTCAAAGTTAAGTTTAAAGGGGAAATGTAACATTAGATAAAATGTGAATTAGGGATGTTTCCATCAACTGGTTTAGAGCAAATAAACAAAGCTGCATGAATGTACTTTGATCAGTAGATGGCAGTGTAATGTATTACTATAGAATAATCCGTCAGGAAACAGAAGAAGAAGAGATTGAACGAGAGAAAATGAAGAGTCTTTTTCTTATTCAGAAAAAACATTTCCATCTCCCGTTTAGCGCATTAACTATTCTTTGGAAAAGACAAAAATCGTAACCAAGAGTAAAAACCTTTGGTGTTTCCATTAAGCTTTTCTTTATGTGAATCTTCACAATAACGCGTAGAAATTAATTGATGGAAACAGAACAACTGATCACAGAGATTGTGAAAAAGAGGGAAGAATCCTGTGCAAGAGACGTGACCAAATGGCAGGTTTATAACCACAGTCCAGTGATAAAGACTAGGGGATCACCAAAGTGAGTAGGTTTCATCCTCTGATGACCAAGAATGTCTTGATGATGCACAAAACTTGTATGAGAGGGTCACAAGCCGGCGTTGCTTTGGTTTAAGGAGTCACAAGTCTAAAATGTTGGGAATCACTGCTCCATGTTCCAGATGGTGTTCAGAGGCAGCCGCACCAGGTGTCTGAATCAACCCAAACCCACCCCAGTCCAGCCCCGCAGGCCTGCAGCCAGATATGACTCACAGTGATTCACCCATCCTGCCGGGCCTGTTTGATGAGAGTGTGAATTGGTGGCGTTGCTGTGAACTATTTCGGAATTTCCTTTTGCTCAGAAACTTCCTCAAGTTCCTCTCAGATCTTTCAACTCTCAGATTGGGCTTTCAGATTGTAATCCCTCCAATGTGTCCGGGTTTCATCCAGGCTTCTTCCGGTAGGGTCAAACCCGTATCCAGTAAAAGACCAGACGTGATGACTCACAAAGACTCCAGTGATTGTTGTTATCCTTCTAAGATCCCACCCCTTCCACACAGGCCTCATGATTCTACACAGGCTGAAAAATACATGATCCCTCACCGACTTCCCATCAGTGAACACAGCTGTGTTCAACCAGTAAGAGGAAATAAAACCCAGATCTCTGATGTGGTGTCCAAGTGCTTCGCCCTTATTTCTTCATCCATGTGTTCAATTTGCGAGATCATGGGTATATTTGGTTTTATTAATTATGAAGTTATCTGTACATCCTTGGGAAAAGCAAAGTCCTTTGTTTCAGCATCCTTCTACTGATGATTAAGTATCTGATTCAAGTCTGAAAAACCTGAAAAACGTCTTATGCTGCTGTGGTTATGAAATCATGTGAAACCATGCATGTGAACTTGTCCACAGCAGCACCTGGCAAGAGAACAGGGAACAAGCCTCCACGTTCCTCTTTTCTCAGCCTCCTCATTGTTCTGCAGTGTGAACAAACACACAAGCGGACACTTTCTGGATGCTTCCATACCCAATTTCACACACACACTTAGACACATACAAGTGCACACTTCTTCTCTTTCCGTCTTTCCGGTACTGTGACTAGGTGTTGAATCATCACATTCTCACATATTTCTTTCTCCAACCTCCTCTTGTTTTCCTCTGCAGCCTGACTCACAGCTGTGAAGGCCAAACCAGCCTTGCCTTGCATGAGTCTTGGCACGTACGTTATTCCGGGTCGTGGGATTCACAGAGTCATACTACTTCCAGCCGTTAAACTCCTGATTTTCCCAGCCTTCTCTGCCTTAACTTACATGTTCAAGGGGTATGTGGTTGACAGTATATTTGATCATCCACAGGGCAGGTATATGCAATGATTGATCAAAACCAAAACCTGAAAGATGGATGAGTAACCCAGCTGTTAATAATGGGTTTGAGGGCCATGTGATGACGGCTGGAACCACAAGTGCACTCAAATAACGCCCCTTCAGGGGTTTCACAGCTTTTCTGTTGAGGGTGTGTTTGTTTTGCAGAAGCAAGAGGATAGAAAGGGTTAACTGTTTTCCTTTTTGGTGCTTATTAGCACCCAGAAGGTTAAACACAGTGGAAGAAGAACATTTTGAATAATCAGACTGCTTGGCCGGATAGTTGTAGCTTCATCGCTGTTAAGCTTTTGACACTGAGGGAGGATTTTAAGCTCTTCACTGGGATATAAAGACCCTGTCACGCCTGCTCTTAACTTTTATTTTTTAATCCATTTCTCTGAAGAGATTAAAGTGAAACTGATTTTTTCCCCCCTCTTCCTTCCCTGGCTTCCTCAAGCTCCAGTCAGCTCTTTGATAGCGGAGTAAATAAAACTGTGATGATGCAACATGCAGAAATGTTGCCAAGAAAAAAAGAAGCCAAGAGGAAATGAACTCTTATTGCAGCTTCGCAACTTTACAACACGCCTCGTCTGACTGACTGATGGCTAAACTGCATCATTCAGAGGATTTATATTCTCTGCAGCAATGTGATTATCTCTTCTGTGAGGCAGTGCTACTGACTACAGTAGCTGTCATTTCATAACATCATCAGAGCTGATTAACCACGCTGCATTACTCATCCATCTATCAAAATCTTCTTGTATTCTGTTAAAGCTTCAAATGCAAAATGGTGTCGAAGTCTTTTTTAATGGGGAAAAATGCCTGAGAGTAGCATGATATGGAGAAAATATGTGACGCTGCAAAGGTGATACAGCAGAGTTTTCTTTTAAACAAACAAAATTCAGTTTACATTCAATCTTTCTTTTTAAAACACATTGTATCGCTCTTCTAACAGAGGTGTTGAATGCATTTCCCTGATCATTAAATTAGATTTATTCATTTTCTTTATCGTGCAATGTCTACATCCATATTTGCAAGCTTGCAGTCTTCTCTGCAGATGCCACACTTCAATGCATGTCATCACAACAAGCTGCTTATGAACAGAAAAGTGGCAGGAATGTGTATCGTATCACATACAAACAAAGTGAATACCCTTTTAAAAAAAACACTGCTCTATAGCACTGCTACCGCTCAGAATCTCCGCAGGGAACCTTTAAGTATAAAGCTTTACAGTCTCCATCTTCTAACTGCTGCAGAAACTGATTTACAAACCCCTGTGTAATTAGTAATTCAACACAAGTTTCAGCTGTAACACTAAATAACAATAATAATATATAGAAATCACATCCAATATTCACAGGCTAAATAGCGCCCTGTTCTCATCCGCCAAGGAAGAATCAGCATTTACAAACCAGCCAGCCAAGAAATAATCAGCTAAATTGCTGCTACTGACACTGAGTAAATAAGCTCCACTTTTATAATGTGAGCAGTCAATGAACTCCTCTCGGTCTCACCACATTTAAAAACCCAAGTTGTACCACTAAGTTTTGTTTTTGTTTCTTTCCCACTGCTGGAAACTGGCTGAAGGCTTTGCAGAAGGAGTAAAGCCGCCCGCCCCCCCACTCTCCGCTCAACAAGTCCATCTTCTCCCCCTCCACTGTCGAGTGGTCATATGGCTGTTTTCTTGTTTCTTGTTTCTTGTTTTTTTAATTAAGTGGTTACTGTGGCATCTGTATTTTCTGCAGCTTCAGGCTGACTGCTTGGTTATTTTCTGATCAAAAGTCATTTCATTGCTCTCACCCCGAGCGCAGTGGAAATAACCAGCTGGTCACAGGCTCCCTCAGATCACCCACGGCGACATTTTGGGGACATTTTTGTTTTGATCGCCCCCTCCTCCTCCCTTTTATTCCTTGTCCAGCTGAGCTTATTGCTCATTTTCATTGGCATCCTGCTCCACATTCACACAGTTAATCAGCTGCTGTTTTGACTTAGATTTGGGATATGTCTGACTTCTGTACACAGTCTGCAGTGATTTAATAAACAGGGACTAATCAGTTATGGGAAACAATGATATTTGTTTGGATAGGGACACAAATCACCCAAAAAGTGATTTTATTGATCCATGCAGATAAATCAAAGAAAAATCGTATCTGAGATGACTTACTTACTACTTACCTACTTTTGCAGCCCCCTGTACATAAAAAGGGGCGGGATGTGTAACACAACAGAATAATGGTGCCACAGTCCCAGCTTGAACAGGCTGTATATAAGGTGCTCATAACAACAAGGAGTACAAAATGATGTTGGATTTGATAAAAGTCATTCACATCTGTTAGCTAACCACAGTGCAGCTGTGGAGCATTCAGCACTTTACTCAAGAGCTCCATAAACATGGTGGCTGGTGGTTACTCTCTATACCAAGAACCCCTCTCCTACACACACACACACACACACACACACTCAGTGTCTGTGATCACTAACCCTGAGCAGAAGCAGTCTATTGAAGTCATCTCCAATGCGTCGGAGCTCCTGTCCGATTGCCTCCGCCTGCATGTCCCCTGCTGCGTTTTGTTGCCGCGTGCTAGAGGGGCTGGGAGACGGTCCTGCAACAGAGAGGAGAAAAACATCAAATGCCCAAACTCTATGCATTGAATGTTGCAGACATTTAAGTCAGAGCGCTGCGGCTTTAGCTCATGCATTCTTTCAGTTCATGGGTTTGGTTATGTTTGGTTAGGGGTTAAGGTATGGAAAAACTGAAACCTCAGCACCATGATATTTAAAATATGACTGGTTATATCAACAGAAACCACCAGGGAGAAAAACTGATAAATAAATCCTATCAGATGATATCATTTCCTAACAGATATACCTTTTGGGCCTCACTCACGTTTAATTTGTTAGCAAGCAACAGAGTGGGCAACTTACCCGACAGCATCACAGATATTTGAAATATGACAGCTTATATTAACAGAAACCAAAGAGTTAACGTGTTAACACAGGTGTATACATTGTTGCAAGATGGTTGCTCATTTATTGCAACATATGTACACTCAGTACACACATCAAATGAGTCTGATGGAGAAAATCCCCTCAGACCACGCAGCATCAACAGAGGCTGCAGTTCAGACTGTGGCCACTAAAACTAAATCACAACACAGCCCAATTACCTTCCTGTGAGCTGTGACTGATTCAACCGTTCATTTCAATCTTATGACAAACAGACAGAAAAACAATATTCAAAACAATTAAATGCAAACTTTCATATAATGCATACGCACTGCAGCATTTAGATGAAACTGAATAGCAAACACACAGAAAAAGACCCAGAGAAGTCGAGTGTGTTGTGGATGTTTTACAGTATCAGAGCAGAGACTTCTTCAGTTTGACACAGTTGGGTTTATTTGATGATGCATGCTCACAACGCTATGCTAAAAACCACAGAGGAGATGTAAGTCAGAGCACTTATTGATGTAGGTGAGATTAACAACAAAAGAGACACAAAGCCATCCATATGTTTTTAAGTTGACTGTAAGTATTTAAACAGATGAATAGATACCATAACAAATGACTTTATTTAGGGAAACCACTTGTCATAATGAAAAGTGTCACACTGGCATCATAACGAAGCTGTGGAGAAAAGGCGCTCCATCAGCTGACCGGGTGAGTGAATGCTTGTGTGTGTGTGTGTGTGTACGCGTGTTTCCGTGGTTAATCTGTGATATTTTCACTAACTCAGAATGAACAGAATGAAAGCTCTGACCTCTTAACGATCTCCACTTATGACTCATGAATGCTGTTATGAAACCCAGACTTAATATTTCTCACATCCTCCAATATTTAAAAGACCGATACAGCGAAGAGGCTGCGTTCTTATCAGTCCATCAGGCTGCCGACTGCACCAACAACATCGAAATAAGAGTTTACGCTGGAAAATATGGGTACATCAAGTGTTTTCTTTCCTGCGTTTCCCGAAGAATAAAAGTCTGTGTAACTGTGCAAAGTGATGCCAGTGGAGGCAATAAATAATGCAACAAAGATGACTGAAAATGTCTCGTAGATATAGACGCAGTTCCTCATTTTCCTGAAATTAAGGTCTGAAATGAGTCCTTGAGATGGTCTACACATCTCACAATTCGTGGTTTGCTAAAACTGACAGGCAAGCAATTAAAAGAACAATAATTTAGGAACAATAGACACAATTTGGATCATATTACTCCTACTTGAGTCAATTATTAGCCAGCTTTGTCTAGCCTTTTAACTCTGCCTAAAGTTTATTATTAGATCAAGGTCTCAGGCAAAATGTATCTTTGTACAACCAGCCTCAAGGTTGTGTTATAATTAAACTGTGTGAATATCAATAAAAAATGCATCAAATGTGACTGTCCCCCTCTGCAGCTGAAGGACAGGTGTGATCTCCCCTCTGCAGCAGGAGGAAGTGTTATGACAGGATAGCTGTAATCACGCTGTCAGGGAGCGACAACAACAACATGATAAACTGATCATCCTTAAGCCTTCTACCTCGCTCTCTAACACACACAGGCCAGCGCTCCCCATAACAAAACCTTTTTTTTTCTTGCATTGAGGACGATATGTGTGTTTATCTTCTTCCTTTGCTATCTGATGGACGGAGCGGACTGAATGAGAGGCGAAGGGTTTCAGTCTGCATCTTACAAAAGACCAGCAGGCCTATTTTGACTGCTGCACACACACACACTGAGGCCTATTTTGATTATGTACTTAATGAATGACACACAGATACACACACACATACACACGCTGGTCTGTTTTGACTGGTATCTTGTCTGTCTGGCTACAGTGAGAGAATAAAAGCAACACAAGGCAATCAGTGAAGCTAATCACTGCTATTATAAAAGCACAGCAATCTAGTTCAGCCTCCGGAGATAACTTTTCTACTTACAAAACACCACGACCCCTTGCAAAAAACACTATTTGATATAGATGTGGTTGAAACTGGGGTTTTAATAGAGGATGTGGTGTCAACTTTGACATGCAATATTGTGAGTTTCTGCATCTGAAACAAAGACGAATGCTCAACAGGAGAATCTGAGAAAAACAGATTGGTAAATCTCATCAGGATGAGACAATGATATCATTATCTAGTAGATATAGTTATCATCGACTGCTACCAATGCTGTTAGGGGCTTTCCACTGCTAGTTGTTGTTGTTTTTTTTGGCCACATCTCAGCCTCATGTCGCCTCAGTCATGTTTTATTTGTTACCAAGCAGCAGAGTGGGCAACTTTAGCCAACAGCATCATAGCTTACAGCATGCGTGTCTAGCTCTGTTTTGTATCTAAATAAACAGCAGCAATGAAAAGAAGAAAGATTGGGGCTGGAGAAGTGATGAATGTCCAACAAACCGTTTGGTGACTCCGTCAATATGAGCTCAAACCTGCAGAACTTCAACTGACAACTTGTGTCAAAGTTACCCTGCAACTGATGCTTCTAACTTTCATTGTTTAAACTCCAACACTTTAACTCCCTGACTGTTAACAGGAGTTGGGTGAATGTTCCCATGTTCCAAGTGATCTCACTGGAGTCAGCAGCATCAGGTGGATTTACAAGTTTAAGAAGGAAGCTGCAACCTACGGGGTTAAAATGTGAGGCCAGTGCGGAAGATCCAAAAACTGCAATTCCTCTACTGGCCACTTGAGGCTGCTTAAAAAGGAGGGTCAATACTTGTGTTAAATTGCTGAACTGTACAGCAAAAATGTACATGTTTACAGCCTGGTTCTGTTATTTTCAAAAGTTGCAAAAGATCAAAACACTCAACACTCAGGACTGACTTGCTTATGCTTTTGTAAAACTGCTTGTTGATGATTTCCACATAACATTTAAATGTCAACTAATAACAAGAAGATGCATCTGATAACCAAGTGTCCTTCAGTTTCACTGAATGGCTGCTGCATCATTTGTTTTTACTGTGATGGTGCAAACACACACACACACTTGGGCGTGGCCAGAAGTCAAGACCCTTCTTCCTTCCTGTAAATCTGACTCAGCAGGATTATATGAAAACTGCGAATCCAAGGCAGCGATCCAACATCAGCAAGGCTAACAAAGCATGCTGGGATGCCTGAGTCAAACCCATTCACAAAGTGAGTGATGCAGAACACAGAACAAACAGGAGACACAATCGTCATCACACAGAATCACACAGTGCCATTATGTGTTTATGTGTCCACACAAGGCCGAATGCTCTCACAGCAGAAAGTAAAGATAATCACATATTTGAGATTATAATGAGGATTTAGCATGTGGACACTGTGCACAAATATATTTGTTCCAATCAAATATTTGCACATTGGACATTACAAATAAGTTATTCATTTCCTGCAACATTAGGCATGTTTCACTTGTTGAAATGTATCCCGTGGGATCTGAGAGGGTTTTACACACTCAAAGGCAGCAGATGTTGCTCAACAGGAAGAAGAGTAATACTACAATGGAATGAAACCGCGGGAATCAGCAGAAATGGGTTTTCCAGTCCTGAGGAGTCATGTTTTGGATCTGCAGGTTTCAGCCTGAATTTGACAGATTTCCCTCTGAGGGCCAGTCGAGTGAGGTATGCTGAGTATTAGTCAATATAACAGAATGTTTCACTACTTTCACGTGATTTACTCATGTGAAAGTAGTAAAATAGCATAGTGGAAAAAACAACTTGTGAGTAAGACTAGTGGGAAAAAGGGGGGAGTACAAAAACATCCTGAGTATGTTTTTGTTCATCTTATTACTATCATTGTTAACATTCAACACCACCCGCCCAAACCCTCAAATCTCCGATAAAGGAAGCTTTGGGGAGCTTGTGCTGGCCTCATATCTGGTTTCATATTTTGCTGTACACCCACACAGAAGCAGCAGCAGCTAAATTTCACAGTAAAAAAAAAGCAAACATTCAGAGCAGCTTAGTGTCTGGTAGGCTGGTAACTTTCACACATAACAGGTACTGCATCAAGGTGTGTGCATTCATGCATTTAGACACCTACTTTTACTTTATGTGCAGGGATGCAGTTTACCACCATCTTAAAACAGATACTGGGTGATTAAATTAATAGTAGGATTAGAAGCATTATTATGAGTTTTTTTATGCATGGAAGGTTTTTGAGGTTATCGCTGGTCTTTGGTGTATTAAGCAGCCGCAACAAGACAAAGAAGGATGTTTTCCAAGGAGCAAACGTGCATTGCAATGATTCAAAGTGTTAGTAATACGTTTTTCCTTTTCAAAATATATCTGGTTTCTATTGAAGTTCCGTTATATCCGTTTATATGCCGCTCAATCACTTATCAGTGAACTTTGTCATGAGAAAACTATCACACCTGCGTGTATTCAGTGTTGGTTATTCGTCGGTTATGTATGCAAAATGCCTGCTGTGCTCACCGTGCTGCTGGTGCGCCCCCGGTCCTCCGCCGTGCGCCACAGCCATGCGCTGTAGGGCGTGATTCATCACCTGGCCGGTGGGGCTCGGAGTCTGCGTCGCTTTGTCAGCCGTCACTGGCCTCGGGGAGAGCGGGGAGCTCGGCTGTGACTCGCAGTCAGAGGAGAAATATCCACTGGAGGCGCGGCGAGGAAGGTGGAATATAGACCTCGTCTGAAACACGCCTAGGCTGTCGACTGGCGAGGCTTTGGTTCTGCACCAGGGCGGCGAGTCCGGCTCTCCAGCTCCGGAGGACACGGCGTGGCCAATGCTCTGCTCGCCGCCGTCGTTTGAACGGGAGGTTTGAGCTGACTCTCCAGTGGCACCGACGGGAGGTGGGTCTCCTCCGGTCCCCTGTGTTGCCTTTACTGCGATCGAGCCATCGGGCGGGTTTGGTGGTCTGTTGGATGAACAGAGCGGCACCGTCAGTCTGGGCTTTCATCACTCAGCACCAGCAGCCTACAGCCTCACGTCTCTGCTGCTTGTAGGGCAGCAGCTGGATGTGAAGCAGCGCGCTGCTGCGCCAGAGGTGCACCTTGTAGCGTCAAGTTTTCCTTTAGAACTGTTGCGTTTCTGTCGATTTAAATTTGATTCATTTCACAGGGAATCGGGGTGACTGACGTGACGCGGACGTGCCAACAACAAACTGACCGATACTTTCTTAATGAAACGTTACCACATGCTAGTTTACGTGCCAATGCAGTTGATACAATCAGAAAGGCGTTTTATGTGCAGTGAATATGTTCAACACAGGTCTGTCGGCCCGGTGCGCCTCCATTGTTT
>CAFUXE010000223.1:468439-478508 GCA_903364295.1 Serranus cabrilla | reverse complement strand
TGGTCTTAAAGGTGTGAAGAAGTTTGTGGTTTTCTTAACCTTGACTGGCTTTGAGAACGCGCAAGAAAACAGAAATAATTGCAGTGACAACCTACAGCAACATAAATCACTAAGGAAACATGCTATTGTGCAGCCACACACACACACCCTCGCACACACACAAACACACACAAACAGGTACACTTAATCACACACCGTTACTCTCCCTCATGAAGGGCAGGATTCCTGCACATGCACGTATGCATCATAGACTGTAAAGGTATGCATGCACATAAACAGACACAGTTCAAAAAATTACTTATTGAGTGGTTTATGCGATAAATACTAATCTCTGTGTAAGGACACGGTCACACATGCATGAAAATTCACCGGTCAAAGTTCACCAAATTTGAATTCTGCGGGATGGAAGATTCGCTCGTCCGCTTGCACAGAATAGAAGTGTAATTTGCCATGGCTAATTCTGAAAATGTGTGACCGTGCCTGATAATAATGGTATAATTCCTTAATGTGTGTGAGGCTGTTCTAGGAAACAGTGTGAATATTATGAGTGTCACATTCTAATTTTTACACATTAATTCTGCATTGGCTGCATATCACACAGACAGATCTTTTGTGAACAAATTATGTGTATGTGTCTGTGTGTGTGCATGAACTCAAGCCCCAGGACCTCTGACACCAGAAAGGCTTTTTGTTAAAGTCTACACATCACTGCCTGATCAGAAGGCCACATGTAGCACTGTGCTACCAACAAGACTTTTATCCCTTCAGTCTAACCTGAAAGTGTGAAACATTATAGTGGTCCTGCATGTTACAGCAAAATACAAGTAAACTAAACTAATAGCGCCCCTCGAAGGTAAGTTAGTGTAGTTTACTTGGAATGTAGCAGTCACAATCCCCCATAATGCCCTGTAAAGTTTCAGTGAGTGGCATTCAAGATACTGTGTTTAACATCCAAACAGACATGTTTTTTTATTTTCACTTGTTATCAAACTAATGTTGATTGGCTATAGAACAACGATACCATCTACATTTAGATTTGCTCAGTTCAGGCCTCGTTTCCACTGTGTAATTATGTCATCTTGACCTCCAGACCTTCTAAGGACACACTTCTAAAGAGGACACACGTTCTTAGGTCTAAAGGGATCTTTGGACCTTAGGTCTACAGAGGACACACATTCCTTTTTAGATCGTATTAGGTCTTAGGTCTCAAGAGATCTACCTAAATATCCTTTTCCTTTCATTATTTTAACCATAATTATTTCTCATACTCTAAACCCTCTCTATCTATCTATCTATCTATCTATCTATCTATCTATCTATCTATCTATCTATCTCCTTTTGATTGCTGCTAGTATACTCCGTCACAGATTAAATTTTTTGAGTATGTATTTCATTGTGTCAATCAATACACTTTGTTGCTGTAAATGCTGTGTAAATAAAAGGTTTTATTACAGCAATATTATTGACTCAGGTTTGTTACTCACACCGAGCGTGTAGACTGTCAGTCTGGCTCCTAATGAACTCAAACACTATGTTGCACGCACACACATACACACACTGCCGCAGCCACACTTTGAGAACCATTCAGAGCAGAAACGTCACTTTTCCCGGACCTTGTTTTGATGAATTATTTTAAGCCGTTTCCATAGAGATCTGGTGTTTTTGATAAGCAAATTGTGTCCATGTGGTGTCCTCATGACTGCTTTTATTAAGATGAACTGCGTTAACTTAATTACAACCTTATATCTCAATGTATGTTGTGAACCGTCGCCACCAAACAGGCCGGCTGAATCTCCCGCCTGTCTTCAATGCGAGAAAAATCAGATTTGTCCGCATTGGGAGTGGTCCCTTAATGCATTCTGGTTACTGCGGTCGACAAAGGTCGCTTTCAAATGACAAGTGGAGCTGGGAAGCCTTGTGACTGAGCGTGAGGACTGCTCTGCTACAGATGAGGACAGAGAGTCCAGTTCAAGATCAGACTTAGAAGCTGCTTGTGGTTTTAGCCACTCTCTTTAAAACCCTCAACAGCTATCAGCACTCTGTTGAACAAGGGCTTTTCAGTTTGGAAAGGCAAAAAAACACCTAATTCAACCAAACCAAACTATATCTTATCACAGATATTCCTCAGCCAACAGAAACATGTCATAAATGTGCCATCTTAGTGGCAGTACTTTTCAAGGGAAACAACGCAGTAGTTTGTTTAGTAACACCAAGTCACTAAACATTAACTGTTCGCGATCCAAAACTTATCATTTAAATCATTGCCATCAGTAGTAGAAAAAGTATTCAGATCCCTTACTTCAGTAAAAGTACTAATACCACACTGTGAAATTAGTCCACTACAAGTAAAAGTCCTGTATTTAAAAACTTACTTCAGTGAAAGTACAAAAGCATCAAAATGTACTTAAAGTATCAAAAGTAAAAGTACTCGTTCTGCAGAATGACCTCACTCAGATTGTTTTATATATTCAAATATATTATTGGAGAGTTATTATTGGTGCATTTGAATTTTGTCAAGGCAGGGCTCATTTAACTACTTCATATACGGTTATGAGGTTAAATAAAAATCATCATGTTCATGATCATGCTTTGTTTCTGTTAAATCTCAACCTGAAAAGTAACGAAAGCTGGCCGCTAAATGTATTGAAGTAAAAGATAAATACATTAAATGGAAATACTCAAGTAAAGTAAGTGTACCTTAAAACTGTAGGTACTCAAGTACAATATGTGAGTAAATGTACTTAGTTACATTCCACCCGTTTGCCATGCATGCTGAAGTCAAACACTGTGTGATTTCTCCACTGTCCCAAATCTAAA
The DNA here is from genome assembly GCA_903364295.1 of Serranus cabrilla. Taxonomy (NCBI): domain Eukaryota; kingdom Metazoa; phylum Chordata; class Actinopteri; order Perciformes; family Serranidae; genus Serranus; species Serranus cabrilla. Next base: position 475,691 of record CAFUXE010000223.1, on the reverse strand, counting down.
TTCCATATGGTGTTTTGAAATTCTCAGTTTAATCAAACCTCAACTGTGACAACATGTTTAATTCAAAAGGAGAAAACTGCAAAACTCCAATTCAATCTTTTCATTTGTGATTGTATAAATGTTTTATATTGACTGCAGACTGGCTGAGTTGTGTGGCAGAAAACAGCACATGGATACAGTTTGTGATCCTCTTTTTACGTTTACTGGAATAGTGCTATTATACAGCACAGGGTGCCTGTTGGGAAGTGTCATGCTGAAACTTCACACATGAATTAAGATTAATCAGGAAAGTATTCAAATATAAGAAATAAAAGAGGGAGTTTTTCCTCATGAAACAGATGTATAATTCATATTATATGTATTATGAATATGAAGATGTAACACAACACGAGGACTGGATAGGTTTCTGCTTATAAAATAAGGTCAAACAGTTCAGTCCTGGTAAGCTGTTTGTTGATCTTTTCATCAACTTCAAAATAAGGCAACAACCATTTGATACTAAATATAGCAAATCTAATTGCCTGTTTATCTGAATTATTTATCTGGACGCTGGGACAGCCCAGCACTGACGGTTAGTCCAGCATTTCCTGTAAAAACTCACAGGAAATGCTGACAGTCTCATAGAACCCATGCTGACACGGTAAGAAAATGTACTTTTACCTGGCAAAGACGTGGTCGGAGGCATCAGGATCAGTTTTCTATCTGATGTTCATCATCATCATCACATTGTCCACCTTGTTCTAGGTTGTCAACAACTAAAGAAAAAGGGAAAAGAGAGAGAAACTGTGATTTTTTTTAAAGGCACTGAAACACAGTTCCTTAGCATTTAAAGAATTAGACCAGCTCTTATCATGGCTACTGCTGTAATACTTACAGGTCATTTCACCTCGTTAGGAAAAAAAGACAGTTTGAGGATCACATGACCATCTGTATCTCTGTTAACAGTGTACTGCATTGCACAGTAACTTAAGATAGAAAATTTAAAATCTGCCACAATCAAGCCAAAGTCTGCAAGGGAAGGGTTACATCACTGGATACGTTGGCTAAAACCAAACACATGAACATCCCTGTGTTCCTACACGACTGAACCTGCTTAGTACAAAGGTTATTATGCCAAAGCAGTCAGATTTGGCAGGTTTTACTGATCCAGTGACTGTTTGTACCCATCAAGTCAAACCCCTGAGGGAATACTATGCACATAAACTCAGAAATTGCTACAATATGACCATCCTGCACTGTTATGTACTGTTGGAGTAAACACGACAGCTGAAATGCCACAAAATAACAAACGATTTATGACGTCACAGAGGAAAAACAAAGACAGAAAATGTCTGTAAGGCAAGCAAGAAAAAGATTTGATGAGGGAAAATACAATATCTGGTTGCGTGTGGAAGTGTCTACATGTGTCCTTTTCATCTGTGCAGCCCTCAGGAGTATCTTGTGTTTTGTAGGGTGTTTGTCTTCCCACAGAGAAGTGTGTGCGAGTGATGTGGTGACACATGTACATGCGCATGCACACACACACACACACACAGTGGCATTATGCACCTGGCTGCAGCATGACAGAACTTTATCAGCGAGTGAATCTAGTGTAAACCAACAACGCAGGTGTCTTGTGTGTGTGAGATCACGTTTCCTGGCTGACATCAGTAGTACTGTGCTGTAGTTCAACAGTCTCTGTGCTTGAAGGAGCAAAAAACTATTGATTTAAAGGGGACAAATTAAGAAGAACGTACTTTTTTTTGTGCTTGTGCACATATATTTGGGTACCTGGAGAGCGTATACCCAGAAACCTCGAAATAAGACATTCAGTTATTTTGTGGGCTGCCGGGATCAGAAAACATGGGGTTCAACAAGCCATTGACCCACAGCAGGAGAAATACCTTTGCAAAAGGTGTCTCATTTTTCTTGCAAGCCAATCAGAGTATATTAAGAAGGCCAATATGAGAAAAATCATGTTTTTTTGGGAAACTTAATCTATTACAAACCCAAAATACAAGTATGAACATGAACATTAGCATATGTCCCCTTTACATCAAAACTGAAACCTATTAAACGATATGGCTTACACAGGCTTAGGCTTAGTACAGTATCATGTAAAGAAGTTCATCAACAGGAAATCCTCATGTGCTTCCTTCCAGAAAAGTGTGGCTACAGCTAATGTTAATTTCTAGAGGCCAGTTATCATGTTTACATTATTAGACTTTAGTCTTAAGAATTCATCATTTTCATCATGGAAAACTGAGAGAAATCAGTGCTTCTCTCCAGGGTGATATGACTGCTATGACAGAAACATCATGTTAATGGGACAGAGTATTTCACATTGTCACAATGCAAAGGACAAATTAATTGTGATCTGACATATGAAATCAGCCATCTTGCTGCCTGTGTGAACAAATGAAAATGGAACGTTTTGGAGGAAGACCTTAAAATCATTTCACCTTTGAAGAATGTATGAAAGCACATGCTCCCACATGGCGGCCATGTGCTCTCCTTCAGCATCACCCTGGCTTTGCCTCCACCATGTGGATGAGCAGAGATTGTACAGTATGTTCACTGTATGGCTGCATGTTCTGTTTGTGTCGTATTGGGACAGAAAGAAGGAGACAAATAGTAATAAGAAATTGATGATGAAGAAGTATAAATCATGGAGAAAATATCATATTTTCATTCATACCTATGTGGAATCAAATGCATTTTTGTGAGTTTTAGTGTTTGACTTCAATAAATTAGTTAAAACCTGAACATCAGACAGACAAAAAATTTTTTTTTTTTAATGTGTGTGCGTGTCATTACAGAAGCAGGGGAAGTCCTTTTACTGGGTTTTTTTTCTATGTTCGGGGATGCCAACCTCAGAGGAAACCCCTCCTCCGCCTGCCTCCCACGCATCCACCTACACAGTGGAAACTCATGTCTGAAAAACACACACACATAAGCACACACATCTGCAGTTTTTGATCGCGGAAGCTGCTTGTGGAGGCTTGCAGGTGATGTAACGCACCTTCTGACAGCCATATTGGATGTCATGCTCTTGGAGGAACATCATCTCAACAACTCAATTGGGCAACTTTATTCACTGATAACCATCATGATGCATCAGCTCAGCAAACTACGTCGTTATATCCGCCAGGGAGGTCAAGTTTGAGTTTGGTTCGGTTTGTTGGTGGGTTGGTTTGTTTACCTGTTTGTCAGCAGGATTACAGAATTCATGAAACTTGATCCGCAGTTTTTCAGGGTGTAGACTTCTGCCGAGACCATAAACTGTACTGTAGATACATGCCTAGTATCATTATTGATAGGGCTGCACATTTCATCGAAATTTTCTCTCGTAAACAAGACTGACTAGTGAGAATGTCCAAATTGCAGGTAGGCTCAATTTGGTAAAAGCAATTATGTGTCAAAATATCATTCAGAATTAAGAATGATTGTGCTGCAACAATGTCCTGACCCACATATTGCATTCTACGGAGTTCAGGAAAAATCTTTGTTTGGCAAAATGTAATGAAAATTGAGAATAATGATGCAGAAATGATCATTCCCTCCAATAGTGTGAATCATTGGTGATTGCAATATCAGTAAATGTAACTGCAATAAGATAATTTTTCCAAATCTTGCAGCACTCAAGTGTTTCTCACAGTTTGGGAAGTATTTGTGATACAACTGCTCCAGATCAGTTCTGAAATTTCCGGCTAGTGTTAAAAACAAAATTATTTACTGAAACTACAACTACCTTATCTGATTTCTCACTTTCACAAGTAACATCACTGAGTGCATCTACAGACAAACATCAACAAGCTTTTTCAACCCTGTTCTAGAGCAGCTGTTACCGATCCTTTCTCACATTATGTCATCCTCCATGTCTACATCCACCATTTACATAATCATATTTAGATATTGACTGATAAAATTCTTGTTTCATTTTGATCTGAAACTATAAATATTCTGACACAACATAAACTTTTCAATGTTATTGCCCTGCACAAGACCCTTTTAAGGGTGTTTTGAAGAACTGAAAGTGACTTAAATTCTGCTTGACACGCACATTAGTGTGGTGCAATGACTCATTTCAGAGTTGATACAAAATTCATATAAATAAAAAACAAAACCTAAGCTGTCAATAAAGAACAGTATATTCACAAAACAGTGAGTGTAGGTATTAGGACACAGAGATGAAATAAATCCAAACTCTGAGCAGGCACACACTGTGTAACAGGTACACGTGACACATTTGAGGATGCAGAGAAAACACACAACAGTGGTTGCAGCAGCGGAACAATGCAGGGCTCCCCGTGTGGGGGCAGATGCTCTCAGAACGGGATGTTCTTTGGTGAGCGTGCATGTGCACACACACAATACACAACACACAAATGCTTGTACAAATGCATTAGCACACAAATGCATTAGAGTCAATTAGCAAAACAACACACAGTTCACAGTCCCATATGCAAACATGACAAACGCCACACAGAAAAGATGAACTCACTACAACAAAAAAAATAGATGTGCATGTATATCTTTAGCAGTAGGTCAGAGGGTAATGTTCTTTTTCACACTCTGCTACAATGTGACTGAACAATTGGGTAATCCATCTTTTTTTAATTAGTAGCAAAACAAAAATATTTACAACTGAGCTTTTAATGATTAATCATAAAGATCTAAATTGAAACCAATTTTCCGGCACTCTTGCTGTTTCATAGCAACATCTTGTGTACAATTTGTGATGTTTTCTGAATAAAATTTAAAGTTTAATTTCTAGTTTAACAATATCCAACAACCAACTAAAATCATGATAGACAAATGCATTACTTAATTGTGCAGCCTCATTATACAATCACCTTTGAGATATATTTAAAGACAGGGTAGACTTTTGATATGTTTAAATTAGTTCTGTCTCTGTCTTTCTCTGTGCATTTTAAACCATTTTTGTCTTTTTTTTTTGTTTCATCAAAAACATTCACACTTCCTCACAGTCCAGTAGCTGTTAGACTATTTTTTTTTAACTGTATTTACCCAACAAACTGACAACTAATTTATGAACCCAGAAGCAGCACATATGGGTCTACTGCCCCCTAGTGGCTGATAACACCCACTTCACCCTGTTGTACCTTATGGCAGCTGCAGCTTGAGTAGTGGAACCCAGTCTGCCACCTGGAGGGTATCAGGGTGACCAGCATGGTGTGGGGCATTTTTCAGGATGTTAGAGACACCTTGGCAGATCTGAAACACACACATATGCATTATATTATACAGCTTCAGCTGACAAAGCTATTTAGATAATGTAACAGCACTATACAAACAAAGCCAGTAATAAGTAGGACAAATGGTTCCTTGAACCTAGGATTTAATAAACTATTAATAAATACGCTGGAGGTGGTTAAACTTTGTGGCATTGTCTGTTCTCCATTTTCGGTGAACCAACTCTATCCAAATCTCTATCTCTTTTACAAACCTTTTGCATTCACCTGAAAAACAATTAAAAAGTCTTTCCCTGTATGACTAATGCATATTGGTGTCACGTTGTTGTTCTGGAAACCACTGCGGCTTGAATTATCTTCATGAGACATCATGTCCCCTTCATCTGGCCCATAACCAACAGGAAACTAAATGAAACCAAAATGCAAATATCTAAAATATGTTGTTGATGAGATAAATGCATGATTACCCCGGAAAAAACATATTTAAAAATGTACTCAAGTTATGAGAAGGAATAGATCATTAATAAGATGCTTATTTCTCAGATGATACAATACAATACCCAAAAAAATAATGGATTAATATTATTGATATATTTACTTATTTTAATTATTTCAAGTTAGGGATATTTTTTGACTGCTTATACTGTTATGTGGTTTAATCTATAAGAATGTAGAATTGTTTTTATTATGGGTCACATGTTTCTCATGGTAATGTCGACCTAAAAAGTAAATGTAGTGTATTAAAAAGTACACTATTAACCTCTAAAAAGTAGTGGAGTAGAAGTATAAAATAACATATTATGGAAAGACTATGTACTCAAAACTACAGTACTTGAGTAAATATACTTTCTTACATTCCACCAGTGCTGAGGGTTTAAACAATAGGTTAAAACATACTTGAGTTTGGTTAACGTACAGGTTAGGTTAGCATCTAATGTATTGTAAGCTAACATTAGATTAGCATACAGTTTAATATTTTTCCGCAGAGGCAGCTACGCTTAACCAATTTACTTAGATGGGGACATTTATAACCACTTCAAATGTTTTTAAATAACCGTCTGGGGTTCTTTTAAAATTTCAGAAAAACGATGGTTAGCACGTTGACACAAATTTATGCTAACTAAATAACAAACTGGGGCTAGCTCAGTCTATGGCTAGCTCCCATAAACGTTTATTGTATGCTAGCCCCAATTAGCCTCTGACCTCAGCCCCTGTACGTTAAAGTTACGTTAACGTTAGCAAACCAGGTACAAAACTTACCCGTAAACTGTAGTTTTGACGTGCTCTCCAGCATCGTCGAAGGGATTTTTTTGTTATCTTACATGTGTCTACCATCTCGCCGGGGCGATAAGGTATTTGCCCGTGGCGAAACTAAACGCTTTAATTTTTTTTTTTTCACAACGGCTACAGACGAGCAGGTGTTACGCTAATGTTGTTACCCCATAGGAAGAGTACGCCAGGTCACGGGAGCGCGCACGTATGAAATGAAGATGAACGAACCATACTACGCATCGATTCTTAAACTTTCTAAGATATTAATTGTTTAGTTAATTTTTTTAAGTGTTGTTGTTTGATGAACGCAGTTTTGCAGACAAAAAAAATCAATAAAAAGTATTCTCTTTGGCTTAGAGGGTATCTTCTACTGCATTCAACTTACTACAAGTAAAACAGACACTTCAACATGAAACACACACAAATCATTAAATATGAATTTTCTTTATTTAACAAAACTATCATATTTATGTTCCTGTCATGATTTGATCAGCCCACACCCGATCATAAACTTTCCTGGTTTTGAGTGAATCTTTTTATAAAGTTGTCACAGTCACAAAGGTTAATAGTTTCTATAAGAATCCACCCATTCTTCTTGCAATCTAAGCACAAATGGCTAAAAAATGAGCACCAATCCAGACATCTAATCCAGCTATCTGGGTATAAGGCAACTGCTATTATTTCCTTGTTTTTTGTGGTATTTTGCTATAGAGCATATTCAGTTTTTCATTCTTTATTTGTACCATATTCATCCAATACTAAACACAGAATGTCTTGGAATGTAT
>CAFUXE010000223.1:424920-449455 GCA_903364295.1 Serranus cabrilla | reverse complement strand
CCCCCCCCCCCCTCCTCAATCATCTCCCTTTCTCTTCAGCTTCCTATTTTCTCTTTCACTTAGCTCCATCTCTCTGCCTCCATCGTGTCCTCATGCACACCATCTATCTGTCTTTCTTTCTCCCTCACTGTCTGCACACACTGCATCACTTTCTTCCATTTGCTTTCTTCCCTTTTCCCTCATCATCCTCCCTCCTCGCTAGCTCGCTCACTCTTCTATTTTCTTTCCCCTTCCTCATCCTCTCCCGTTCCTCTTCCCGTCTTTTACTTGCTTCTTGTCTCTCGATCAATCTAATTCAATTAAAGAGAGATTTACTGGCATGCACGGAGGGGAACTGATACTGCAAGACATTCTTAACGCACCACAAAGCAACTACTATATATCACGTAGAGGTAACAGCAGCCTTTTTTAATTAAAACACAGTGGGCTTTATTTGCGTGACAATTAGAGCTGACTACTTGATTCACAGGATAATAATATGAACAAACAAGTCCCTGCTCTTTCATTGTGATGATTTGTTTCATTGTAAAATTATTATCTTTGGGTTTTGGACAGTTAGTCAGACAAACTAACAATTATCTCTGAGAGATTGTGATGGGCATTTTTTAGAAATTAAACAATTAATCAAAGACATAGCTGTCAGATGAATAAAGAAAGAAAATAATCAGAAGTTGCACAAGTTGATTGGTATTGAACAAATCGAGTTGCAAGAATAGAAGAAAAACACTTTGAATGACAATCTGTACATTTTTTACATTAAAAAATGTGATTAGAGAGTATAATGTGGTTGGTGAAAAACACAGTACATCCCTGAAATAAAAAGTCAAAGAGACAAGAAAAAACCCACTCATTTCCAAATATTAAAATACCGACTACACAAACGTGACATAGAATTTAAAAAATCTCAAACAGGAGTGGGCATATGGCCAAAATCTTCTATCATGGTATGTTTATAATTTAATATCACAATCCAATTCAATTATTGTCCTGTAAATGGAATTAAGAAATATTTTAAAATAACATACTTCACAAAATTGGAAATGGAACTTCCACATAAAGGAAGATAATGTGAGATAGCTTCTTCTGTGAAAACAAGCATTACAAACTTTCTCCCAGTCACACGGTATCTGAATACCATAACATCGTCCAACCCTGTTAGACAATAAAGTCCTATTGTCTCGACTTAAACAAAACCCCACGTCAATATAATTTCATTATGGCAGAATGATCTTTTCAATTCTAGGTTTGCAAATCTGTACTATTTTTAGCAGCAACCTGCATTGATCCCTGATCCACTTCTATTTGCACTGGCAGTTTGACAAACATCTGGTTCCTCTAGTCGAGCGAGGTAAATGTTGAAGACGTGCTGTGCTCTTTACGTCTGACAGGTTACTGGAGTTCAGATCATACAGATTGTCTCTCAGCATTCTTTGAAACATTAATATTTTATATTTCCTCACAGTGCAGAGGTGATAAAAGAATGGCAAAGAACCCATCAGTGTGTCTGTGGTTTGGAACAATGAAAACCCTGTGCAGACAACATGTTTTCACCAACATGTGTTGTTGTTGTGGGAAACAGGAGCATTTAACAAAAGAATGTTGAATCCAAATATTTAGTGCATAATGACAGGCCGGCCCAATGAGCAACCAAGACACTGCAAACTATGGTCTTTAACACATAAACAACCTTAATCACACAGAAAAAATGAAAAAAAAAAGAAATAGCCATCACAGTTTTTGTTAAAGCCCAATGCATGAATGTCTTGTTTTGTTTTGTTTTGCAGCTAAAAAACCCCAAAATATTATGTTTACTTTAACATAAGACGAGAACAGAGCAGAATAGAATAGTACATGCTTTTTGGTCTTTTTTTTTTGCATGCAAAAAGGCAGAAATTTGTTTTGCATGTGTGAAAAAAATGCTACAAAGCTAGGGTATATTGTGCAATTTTGCGTTACACAATGACAATGGTGATCGAAGTAGATTATCTTTATTAGTGGAAGTTAAACAGATAAGCATCAACTTTCTGTGAAGCACTTCACTTAGGGAATTATTGGTATGTTGAGCTGTTGGGCCCTAAAAGTCTGCATATGACTGATGGTGTTTTGACCTTTTCTGGCCGGTACGGCCCTCGCATGACAGTCAGGAGATGTGACTGTTTCACAACAGGCTGTGGAGGGAACTGAGTGATTCTGTCTGGCTTGTGGAGGCAAAGTCCACCTTCAGATTAACACCACCAGATCTGAGTTTGGGATTGGGCTGCAGTGAGTTAAAAAAGAATGCTGTTTTGCAACTTGAAGGTTGACATTATTACCACCTGACAAGATAATCCAATCTAAAGCACTGCTGCCAGAAAGAGCACCTCCTAATGATCAGTCGTCCTTGTTGAGATCATGTCATATGATTTAATCTGCATTATATGTTAATGTGTTCATGGTATTTTGACAAAGACTTTCATGCACTTGAAGCCTGTAGTTCTCAGTAACTGAACCTGTATGAGTGTGAACACAAACACTGCTACTGTTACCTGTTGATGCTACAACTGCTGCCTCTATCACCTGTTGCTGCTCTACTACACAGGTCGGTGTTTGGTTACTTCTCAGCAGGGGTCACCTATCACCTCCATTATTGTTTGGTTGACTTTTCACCATCGTCCCCTCTCACCTACTGACCAGCTCGTGCGTCTGTAAACATGAACTGAGACGCAAAGAATACGGAGCTGCTACACTGGAAAGTTAACTTATCTGATTTTTAAAAAGAGGTCAAATGAACTGCTCTGAATTGTTTTCGTTGCTTACAAAGCACTGTGAAATTTCTAACATTTTATTAGATTTTCTACTTTCTGTTTGAAATCATTGAAACATTATTGCTGCGAAAACTTGGGAGCTCAATAATCATCTGCCTTTTTAATTTTTTATCATGACGCATGCACATTAAGGACTACTTTTTGTGCATTAAACTTACTTTATATTTTTTTCCCACAGTATAATTCTTTACTGAGATCGGCTTTTTAAGCCCTGAAGCCACAGGTAGTTAGTGCCAGCTATTAGGTAGAACTGTGAAACAGAAATATGATCTTCTCTGATATATTAGAAGGTACATGATGGTGTCTGCCTCAAGTGACAATCACATTTTCCTCCACAGCCTCAGCCAAAAACACTCAACCAACACATGATATTATCTAAATAACATTAACAACAATATCACAAACCAGGAAGTCTGAAATACATAAACAGAAGCTGATATCAGCATTTTGTGCCTATGCTAATGCTGTGTCCTCAAAGTGAACTGTCTGTGTCAAGAATCTGTGTTTTCTGTGCATCACTTCCTAAATCTTAATGTTGTCATAGTGGAAATTCCTCAATCTGTATTCAGGCCATGTGACACTAACCTTCAACATTGGAACTAATACCAGTAAGGAGGACATCCATTCAGTGTGGGAGGAAATGTTCATTTAGAGCGTGGATGTTTCCTTGTTGCATCAGTGAGTGCCTAAGGTCTCTGTTACCAAAGAATAGACCATTCATTGCGAGAGATAGTCTGGGTGTTAAAAAGGGAAATTCTTGAGGGTTTTTTATTTTATTTGTGGCATATGATGTCATGGTTAAAGCATGAACAACAGGATTTTTTTAATTGGGAAGAAACAATGAAGTTTTAACTGTTTAATTCTTAGAAATTAATTTGTTTGTAAGGTGGGTTCCAAAGACCCAGCAGCCTCTCAATAGATTAACATTGTTTTTTGGCTTGTGAGTGGATGAAATCCAGCAGCCACTTGCATATTTTACCACTATTTGGTCCCTGCTGGTGTTCATTTCCAATCCGGTTTGAAACAAGTTTGCAGAGGCACAAAGAATGACTGCACACTTTCTGTGACCTGTGAATCTGAGAATCTCTCAAATGTCTTTAACCACAGGTTTCCTCTGTCAAGTTATCAGTCAGGTTTTGTGATTAGTCTAGTCGACAGTTATTGACTGGCAGTTCTCCCATGATAATTGCCTTGTGGAGTGGAAAAACAACACTGACAGCTAAATTGCTATATTGTGGCAAAGGAAACATTACTGCTTTGCTATCACCTGGCTAGTGACATCAAGAAACACGCTGTACTTATTGAAAAGACATCACAGGAGTACAATGTACTAGCCAAGTAGAGGTGCAAAGACGTCATCAGCTGTATCTGCAGTCGTTCAACCAACAAAATGATCTGTCTCTGTATCTGTATTTAGATAGGAGACCGGAAATAGGCCTGATTCATATCAGAAGTCGTGTTGAATTGGAAAAATAGGGTATTTTCTGACTGCATATTCATTGACAATGCAAATGCTGTGCCTTCAAAACATCAAACTGATTTAGTATTGGCATATTATGAATTACAAAGTAGATTTCTACCTCCTCATCCTGTACTTTTCATCAATTCAAGACGCCTAACATATTGTGATTGAGTGCATCTCTGTGGGCTACATTCTTTCTGTCATTAATTCACTGAAGTCCTGTAGATCTTCTACAAAAAACAAACTATAATGGAGCAGAGTCCTGTCATTTCTTTGAACAAGACACCTCCGGAGGCCTGACGCCAATAAAGGTCACCAATAAAGCTGCACAATCCTTAAACATTCCTCAGTGAACGAAGTAAAAATGTACAGTCTTCATAGTGAGAGGTTTCTAATACACAGACGCACATTTAACACATGCACACTGTGAATAGCCAAAGGTCAGTGTGGCAAGTAGCCGGGTCGCTGGGTGAGGAGTGATTTGTGTCCATGTAGGTGAAAGGTCTCTGGCCAACGCATTGCTGCCTTGCACTTCCAACGTGGTAGGTGCAGTACATGTGTGTGCAGCAGGATTTGAATTACAATGTCTAGAAGGCGTCATAAATAGAAGTTTTGCCACCATGTTTAGCTTTCAGATTTCCAACATAACCTCTGGGATTATCAGCAGCGAGCGTTTCCATTAAGTTTCCCATTGCTTAACCTCTAATCTCAGGTTTAAGAGGGAGGTCTGGTGTTTGTGTGCTGCTGCACTGCACAGAGAGCACAGGACAAGAACAAAACTTGCACAGCACACTTGTGTGATAAGACAAGAAAAAACACCAGCGGGCAGATGAACACGTTGTGCACACAGTGGATAAAACTATGTACACTCATCATTAACATGAGATTCTGTCCCCTGTTTAGCTATTATTGTCTTTGACTCAACTAATAAATATGATTCTTATCAGGACAATGATACATACTCACAGAACTACAGCTGTCACTACCTCCACTGCTCCATGTTTTACTACTACAGTTATATAGTCAAGCAGAAATGCCAGTTAATTCCGTGTACCAGATTACCCACAGTACAGTTTTTTCATTGTTTTATGTAATAATAATCAAATGAAGGCTGCAACAAATGATTATTTTCATTATTTTCACAAATAATCCATACACTGTTTGATTTATAAGATATCCAAATAGAAAGTCATTTTTGTTTTCAATAAGAAGTTTTAAAATAAATGTTCTTTTCTTTTAAAACTCTTAAATAAAACAAGCAATTTTAAGATGTCAGTGTGGGCTTTACAAAATTGCAATGAACATTTTTCTCACATTTTATTGGTTAAACATTAATTGAAAAAATATTTGGCACACTTATTGTTAACATAAACTATTTTAGAACGATTACAAACACCACTTCTACCACAACAGCCATATGACTGCCATATACCCACTACGAGGACTGACCCACCAGCTTCCATACTAATAGATTTACCTGTAAAGACTTTATGTGAATGAATCTCAGTCTACAAATTGATGCAGGAACGTTATCGCCAAGATTTAGGGAATTCAGTTTTCATATCTCGTAAAACAAACAGACAATTTGGCTGCTGTCTTTCCTTCTCTGTGTCGTAAAATTACACACCATATTGCACAGACCACAGACTTTTTTGCTTTTTAGAAACACTACACAGCTGTACACAGTTTCAGACAGAAGGAGGAGTTTCAGCCCCCCCCTCAACAAATCACCTACTGAAACTTGTTAGCACGCCCTGCTCACAGCTCATCTGCAACCGAATGTAGTAGAACATTGACTTGACCTGTGGCAGCCCTTTTGGACAACCTTGTATTCTTTTATGGGAGTTATTCTCTTACTAAATTAACGCACACACGCTCAGACTGTAACCAGCTGGGAGCTGGGTGAACATTGACCTGAACTAAAGGTTAGACACCACCTGATAAAACCTGAAACATTCAGGGTTTCAAATTAGTTCCTCATTTAAAATTCAGTGCATTTGTTTTATGATTCTCAATAGCTATTTTTTTTGTTTTCTCTGAACCCAGCCCATCAAACTTACTCCTTTAGACATAAACCACAAAAACCACCTTGTATTGGAAATATCAAGCCTAGTCTCAACACTTAAATTCATAGAAAAGTATGTCGTCCCTGTCTTTTTACGTCATAAAACAACACATTTTTAGTCCAAACTCTGATTCCCACAACTCAAACTTTCTCAAAAACTAAGACCAAACATTGCATCAATCAGATTTCTTGCAAAGCTTGGGCAAAAACAACTGCTGGCCTTGCACAGAGAACAGATTAGGGTTATTGATACTACTGCTAGCACTATATGTATAATTTATTTCAAGTTATTTGTAATGCAAATCCCAAATCTGCATAACAGTGTAGTTGCAGGATGATAAGATCATACTTGACTGTATTTTGATGTGTGTGATGTGCCTTCAAAGCCATTTGTCTCACTGACACATGAAGTGGCTTGGGGTAAATGAAATTATATAAAGTATCAAAAGAAACTGGAAAAAGAGCTGGATAAAGAGCATGTTGGATAAAATAAAGGCTATGGGAATTGTTGCCAAGTTACTTACAGTTTAAACACTGGGTACTGCACGCAACGTTACCCAAAAGTACCCCGATCCCATCTCAAACCCTGATTAGAAAAAAAATCTGAGGACAAAAGTGAAAAATCACATCCCCGAGGGGAATACATTCCAGGGTGGGCTCTGAGTGGAGAAAAGCTTAGACTGTTATCCGGGTTTATCAGGACGGCTGGCCTCCATCCAAGGATAAGTCAGCCATAAAGAAGAGGAGCTCTGACCGGACATTTCAAAGTTTACCAATGAGATGTCCCTTTAATTACGTAATGCGGGCCAAGTCTGGTGGGGGGCCTTTCTCTCTCAGGCTACTGAGCATCACAGCAAACCACAGTAAAGAATCAATGCATTATCAGCTGTGTGTTCATTGCGACAGCACACATCTTCTGTGATTGGTCCATGCATAATCACACCAGTGCAGACCATTAAACTACATAAAAAGAATGTTACATTTGTGTTTCATGGTGATTTGGTTTGATGGTGATTTTCCTGTTTTCAGAACAGTTTATTTAGCTTTCTATCGCTTCAGTGCTGGTTACAAATGGAATATCTCATCTTACTTACAGATACAGACTCATGTACATTATTGCACCGGGTGATTCTATTTTATCTTGTTGAGCTGGAAATATAGGTTTTTAAATAAACCACTACTAGCAAAAGTACTTTTGAATGCACTTCCCCTACAAAACTACAGATTTGAATATCTATGCATCCATCAATGAAAGGAAAAAGAACATAAAAGGCACTGTACGTTGCTTGAACAAGAGCCTCTGAGAGATTATTTACAGCAGCAAAACAGCAAACAGCAAAAAAGCAAACTTGTGTGCTTGTCACTATCTGTCCATCAAGCAGCACAACAAGCTAAAACCATGTTTAATTAGCCTCACAGAGGTATAACCTGTTAGACTCAAATGGACAACTGATGGTAAACATATAGGCTAAGAAACCCAATAAAAACTCACAAAACCTTGTAGTTGTTAGAGCCACAAAATAAATGAGTATCTGCACCTTGAAACCGTAAAGGGCTTCTTTGAGATGAGACTGGAAACACTTTACCATGAATTGTTGTACTGCCATCCCAATTGGCCCACACCATAACAGCCAATCAGGTGCAAAAATATCACCATGACAACAAATAATTTCTTATATATATAAATATATATATATACTAATCCTCAGTATAAGATTTCTGCTCTCACAAGATCACAGGCGTTACAATAAAAGGTCATGGTGAACTCCTGGCAAGCTCTAATGGTGATGGATGCAGGCTTCTTACAGGTGAATTTTGCTTTACTTAATTTTGAACATTCCTTGACAGCCAAAACTAAAGAATGTCTCCACCCTTTCTCCTTCTTTGTCTCCCTAAAACACAATTACGTAAAGATGTGATGAATGCAAACAAGACGACTTAGCAACAAGGTCTCTAAACATGCAGATGGTTTCTCTGCAAACATTTCGACAGTTTACAAAAAGTTTTACCATGACAGCCACTCTCAGCCTCAACAAACCCCTGGGGGTTTGAATGAACAGCCCTGGAAATCAGCTGGGAGGAAGTTTCACTGAAATCCTCTGCGATGGAGAGCATCAGCTGCACTTATGGTTTGTTTATGTTCTTAAGAGTACACTCTTTGCCTTTTTTTTATCATGGTTTAAAACGGCAACATTCTCAATAAACCGTGCAGTTTGACTGAAGATATATATACGAGGATAAACTTAGGAAAAAAAGAGATGATTTATTATTTGTTTTAGTAGCCTAAGACCAAGTTTTAAAGTGACACTAAACCCCAACTAAAAAACGAGTAGACTCATATAAGTTATTTCTCTGATTAAATGATGAAATTATTAATGAAACACAGATTAACTCAAACTTACCAGGTTTCTTTTCACTTATAAGCTTCATCGTGAGGTAAAATATCAGCTCACAGGTGTACAGAAACGATGGATACGGTGTATAGAAAAATAAAACAAAATAGCATAAATAGACAAGCTTGTTGGAGAAAAGTTTAACAGGCCTCTGTCCGTCTACAAAGTACACTTCAGACTGAAGAAAACGACACTTTGAATGACACCTTTCTACATTCTGCGCAGAAACGACAAAGTTTTCCCGGATGATCTTTACTCACATCATCCGAAATACTCGGTAAATAAGGGGGCAGGGTCCCTCTGCCTCCTGAAGACAGGAGTCGCCTCCTCATTGGCTGAGGCAAGCCAGGCCCACTTATCAGGAGCTTTTTCACCACCGGGTAGCCGACCAATCACAGCGCACCAAATGCAACCTGAGGGTTCATAATAACAAAAGGGGGTCTCCCTGACGACAGCAGGCTGAGACACTAACTACCTAATCTGATCAGAATAACTAGACCCGAAAGGACAAGATTGTTATCAGAAATATGAACCACGACACGATATGACCCCCTATTAAAAAAGAGAGTAAAAGGAGAATACACAATGGGTGTGAGAGGCTGTTGCAATACAACACTGGATGGTTGTGCAAACCCCGGTTAGGCTGGTCGGTATACACAAGGATGCGGTTACCCGGTCGATACACACACAACCATTAGAAGAAAAAATAATGTCATATAATGTGCATAATTTAACTATTTAAATTAGATTTGACAAAGAGCTGGTTGACACTTACGGGGTCTGTTCCGCCGCACCGACTCCGTCCTCCTCCGTAGCCTGCACCTCTTGGCCGGGGACCCGTTGCACTCTGCATCGTCCCCGCGGTGCAGATGATGCATGTTGTCAAATGTGCTGCTGCTGTTGGGTCCGGTGCCGCCGCCGCCACCGCCGCCGCTGCAGCAGCTGCCGTTGGCGTGAAACCCCCTCTGGCTCTGGCCGTTGTTGACATGAAAGGGTCCCGACGCTCCTTTCTTGTCGATCAATGACTTGGCTTTATCCATGGCAGCAAGCTAGCCTAGCTTAGCTTAGCATCTGCAGGAGGAGAAAATGTAAAAGCCCGACCGCTAGCGACGAGAACCCCGGCTGCTTTAGCTTAGCAAGCTACTGTTAGCCCCAAGCTAGTGAGACAGTCGCGCGACCAGCTAACCGTTCGCTTCGTCGCAATGTAACGTATTTTAATCTAAAATATAACGCTAAAAATTACCGCACATGCTTGTTTTAATTAATGATTAAATTAAAATGTGAGCAGCCGCTAAAATACAGTGCTTCCTTTGAGGTCACTCGCGGTCATTTCCCCACATTGAGATTCTGGCAGGCGCAGCGGCAGCCGGTGTGTATGTGTGTGTGTTGGTGGAGAGCTACGTCACACCAGCTTCTCCAGCCCAGCAGAGGCCCGAACCCGCTCACCTCCTCCGACCGGTTTTCTCTCCTCTCTGCCACACAATTACACAGACATTTTATCTCTAAACACAAAGAAATGCAAAAGAGGACTCGCCCTGGAGCAACGAAGCAGATCCCAGCTCCCCCGCTGTAATATTAAACAAAGTCCTAACGGACATACACAGTACCAGTCCGTGCAGCTGTGGGCGCTTTATTTACGAAAGTCTGTGCTCGCTGTCACCACAGTCCCCTCTACACGTGTGATGTGAGCACAAAGCTGCCAGCCAATATGCGAGTCGTTAAATTGAACTGTTGTAACCCTGTGGTTGCGTGCAAAAGCATAGCACCTATAGAAATGCCTTTCTTTCAAGATCACCTCTGATAACAAGTCTTTTGTCATCGTGTACAGCGCTTTTTTTAATTGTTGTATCAAATTGTATATAATATTTCATTTTATGATTACAATAAGACGTCAAAGTAAATCAAAATGAATTGTTATAACATATGAATCGTCTTTAATGTCAATGTTGTTACCCTAAATAAAGAGACCTGATATGTGACGGAACATTGAATAGAAAGCAGTCAGTCATGATGCAAAGGTCAACCAACAATCTCAACTTGATAAAGAAAAACAATCACTGGGACCATTCAGAATGATTTTCTATCTCTTTCTTGGCAATACATTTCTGATACCAAATGCTTTGTGTGTGTCTAAAGCTGTAGATGATTTAGTTTGAGGGATAGAAAAGGCCTAACTCATGTTACACAGTTTATCAGTTAGGAGAAATAATGCAGCAGGATTTTTAAAGAATTGTAAATTGAAATTGTAGTTTAAATAATCTGAATACTCAAGATTTTAAGTATTCAAATCTGCTTCTTTAGTCATTCCCTGCTGCAGTAGGTGCCTCCAGCTATTCAGTCATCGCCACACTCACAAGATGAAAACAATACCAGCATTGCTATTGGGGCTTGGAAGAATGTCACAAAATCACATAAAAGAAAGCCATACATGTAAAGATTATGGATACCACAGAGCCCAAAGAGTCTTGAAATGCTGCCATCTACTGGTTAAATTATTGTTAAGAAATGTCTGACAGCTGAAAAAAATGTTAGGAATGTTTAACTACCCTTTGATAAGTCGGCAGGCTTGTAAGATAGAGTAAAAACTTTTTCACACCATATGGTTGTAATAATAGTTGAATAAATTAACCTGGTAAACTCAACTTGTAAGAATCAGGTCAGCTTTGTCTAAAAATCCCTTAACAGGATTGAGTTCAGTCATTACTCAGCCAATTAGTCATAGCCCACTGTGCCTTAAATCTCTACTCCTCTTCTGTAAATAAGGCCTATGATCTATGTGCAGAAAGCTCCTATTTACAGAATATACATTTCTGATACCAAATGCTTTGTGTGTGTCTAAAGCTGTAGATGATTTAGTTTGAGGGATAGAAAAGGCCTAACTCATGTTTTTTCTATTTACAGAAAAAATATCTATTCAGAATTCAGAATTGAAATGAAAATGGAAGCAATTTCCCCCTCTTTTGTTGAATAAAAGGTCCTATTTCCAACATTAGTTAAATATCTTTTATCCTGTTATCCAAAAACAACTTGCAAATGTAAAAATGCAATACTCTCAATCAGTATTTTAACAAAGGATGTGACACATTTAAATGCAATACATTTTTTATTATATCAAAGACAACACTGTGTCAAAACCAAGTGAAAGCAATTGGAAAACATTTAAGAACAACTATAGTTGATCAAGCATGTTGGTCACATCAGATGTTGCACCTTTTAATCTTGGGTTATAATTTTATGTTGCTTAATAAACCTAGATTATCACAGACACTGGCATCAGGGGGGAACTCTGTACTACATTAGATCATTAGTACATATAACCACAATTGCATCAAATCCATGTAAGGCCTTAATGTGATAGCAGTTTTACCAATAAATATTAGAGGTGGTTTAAGCCCCTTGGCTGGCAGTGAGGTAGTTGAAAGAGGTTTGTCTTTGACTGTTTAAACCATGACTCCACCAGAAACCTAATTTCATTGTAAAGCCCAGCTTATTGAAGGTGCTGAGAGGTTTAGAATCAAGAATAGAGGTGAGTAAATTAATCTCTCTTTGTTCATGTATTGTTTCTACCAGGGAAGTTCAGTCCCATCCCAGTTGTATGCCTTGCCAGTCTTTTCTATGTTAAGTGTGTTTATGATGCTCATCAGGCAGTTCACAGAGTGTTCTGCACTGAACAACTTGTCTTTTGGCACGTTCTTGTGATATGGCCGAGAGAGGTCCGTGTTGACTGTTCCTGGATGTAAGGACACACACACCACCTGGAAAAATAAAACCAGAGACAAGTTCATCAACTCTCTATAAAATTTAGATGTTAGAGCAACTATGAGAACACTCAAACCTACCTTGGGTCGACTGCGTCCCAGCTCAATGGACAGATTCCTGGTAGCCATGTTGAGAGCTGCTTTAGACATTCTGTAGCTGTACCAACCACCAAGACCTGAGAGGAGGAGGTTGAGGGTGGAGGAGGAAAACATAGAGGAACACCAATGAATCATACAATACTCTATTAGCATGCATATATTATCACAGAGTAATCACCAGGGACACAATACCTACCATTATCGCCAATGGATCCCACTTTGGCGGTAATGTTGACGATGATGCCGCTGTGCTGCTTAGCTTTCTCTGCAGGCTGTTGACCGAAACTACCTCCACCCTTCTGAAGGAGGGGGGCAAAATACTTGGCCATGACCAGGGGACCCACTGTGTTGGTCGTCAAGGTGGAAATGATGCCCTGAAAGGGAAAATTAGTCAATCGATACAGATCAGAGGTTTAGGCAATTAAAAGATGAGATGAATATTTGGTGGAGCTGAATGAATAGGTGGCACAACTGGACATCTAGTATGAATGCATTGAGTGTCAGTACAGGAAATTATTTTCCCAGTCCAATGCAATGCAGGGAAATGGCACCAAAATCAGTAGATAAATTAATGTTAATTTAAAATAAACATTATACAGCTGTTTGAACTTTAATAATGTAGAGAAATTAACTTAAAAAATAATTACTTTTAGAGAATTAAATCAATGTAGTAATTTCTGCATTAACCGACACTGCCCCCTGCTGTCTCCTATGGTGTATGACAGTTAAACTGACTCGAAAAGGATAATCTAAAGTAATTGTCCTTTTAGCACATTAAGTAGACATCCCATGAGATATAACGACAGCTTAGATTTATTCTGCTATTCATAGAAAACTTCGAGCTGTCATAAAATTATTTAATAAAATATTTTACCTGAGCAGAAACATCTCTCAGGCTGGTCTCTCCTTTTCCGGAGGGATGAAGCATTGCCGAGCAGTTGACAATCAGATCCAGCCGACCGAAGCTCTCCTTAACCCGGTCTGCAGCTCCGCGGATGTCCTCCTCCCGGTTCACGTCCAACTTGAGGACGGTCAGTCTGCCCGAGTGTTGTCCCGTCAGACCCCGCAGCTCGGCCGCCCCGTCTGGGTTTCGACATGTCGCTATAATGGCAGCGGGGGTTTTGTTTTTCAAGATATGTTTGCAAAATTCAAGGCCCAGTCCTCTACTGGCTCCCTGAATGAGCGCAACGGGGAAAGCCATGACAGGAAAACGCCGCTTTCAAAGCGGCATGACACTGGAGGTGAATGGGGAGTAGTAGTATTTGCTGCCTTCAAGTCTACCCCAAACGTCAGGATTCTGCAGTTTTAGAGAAGATTAAAGCACATGTTTTTTTCTAACGAGTCACTTTTTAGTAATGTAAGCAACTCTCATATCACCTAGTTAATTTATCTATAGTTTCGCTTAAAAAGTGCTTTAAAATAATAATTGTGGCTTTTGATAAAATCAAATATAGAAGCCAACAAGGAGAACCTGAAGCCAGCATGTTTCACAACAAGCAAAGTACGCCCCCTCTAGGTCATTAGAAAGGCACTTACACAACTCTGCAAATGCCGAGATATAGAAATAAAATACTTTAATAAATTATATGAGAGAGCTGTATCATAAGACAATCTTATTTTGCAAGGCATCGCGAAAAAATGTATGGCGTGTTTGTCATGTATTTAAAGGGAATTTAAAAGATTTTTTCCTACCCAATCTATCCTCCAGTCCAGCAGGTGGCGGCAGCCGTCAATGCAGCCAGGAAACAATCATGTTAGATTGCTTCAAGATTTATGTTATTTCAACAAAATAAAAATAAAAATATCACAACACAAACACTACACGTATGTGTATCACTATTATAAAAACATTACATACAAAAAATACATAGTTAATAGCTTGATTTAGATGCTTTACTCAGTTTAGTCAAGCTCAACCCTGAAGAGGAGCACCGTTGCCTAGCGACAAGTGGAAGGGTAGCGTCTGATAGCTATAGCTAGGCTAGGCGGGCAGCTAACACATGGAATATGTCCCATAAAACAGCGTATAAATGCCACTAAAAAGAAAAGGTCCTCTACAGCTTCTCCGGAGAGAAGTGGACGAAATCGAAAAACAGGTTTGTAACAGATTGGTACCTGCTTGTGTGTCTCTTACGCAGATGTTGATGCCACAACAGTGGAGGTGAACGTCAGACATACAGCAACATTAGCCTAAAGTTCCTATCAAGCTAACCGGCCGCTTTCCAAATAAAAATCTATCTTAAGTTTCTCCTTATACTGATAAACGTCTTGGCCAATTTCATTATAAACAAAGAATCCTTAACAGATATCGTAGCGATAACTCAAATATCCATAAATAACGGACGATCGTGTAATCCATTTGGTTATTCCCATATGTTTATTTCAATGAGCACTGTTCACAAAGGTAAATGTTAATTTCCTAAAATGCAGGGCTTTTTGGTAATTAGGGTGAATGCCGAGGTTTCTAGAACACACCAATAGAAATGCCTTTTGATGTGTTTAATGAAGTGCACAGCCAAGAAGCAGGAAGGGGATATAAAAGGGCAGATATTAAATGGAGATTGTCGAGGAGAATAGGATCTTAGATGACTATTTTTTTTTACCACAGCACCTTTGAATAACAGGCTCATGGGCTGGACTGTAGTTTTTGCCGATACAACAAACATTTAGAACATAAAGCTGAGCTGTAGTGAATCATTGAACATCAAGTAAGATGTATAGTTGCACCCCATATTCACAGTCATATAATCTTGTTGATCTTTTAATCCAGGTTGACAGTCTGGTAAAGGATGTGCAGAGCCATAATGGATCCACCGAATTGGCATTTCGGAGGTAAACAGCTCTGGCAGAGCCACAGTAGTGCTGGGTAAACTTGTTTTACGGAAACTCCGGTTTAGCTTATGATCCTCATTCACAATAGTCCTGAAACTATTGAGGGGACATTGTTTTACTCTGCTTTTGTTCCCTTTCTTTTTCCCCCATCCCATTATGAGCAGATTTTTATGATGCTCATAATGTTTTGCCTTGAGTTTTTATTTTAGTCATAATTTCCATTCCCAAACAGATGCCAGGAACTGCATATGTCAGCAGAGAAGACACAAAAGGCACTGAATAAACTGACCAAGGTTAGTTTCACATTCTCCCAAATCAATTTACTACAACTATTACTTATTGAAAGCCATAAAGATAGTTTTGTTTTACTATTGGCTGCTAGGTGATCCATTCAATTTAACAAAGAAGTTAACACAGTATGGTACATTATGTTCAGATATTACTGATAGGCCAATATCAGATTGCTTAATAATTGTTCACGAAAAAGTGTAATGTTCTGTTCTTTTAAAGGTGCTGTACATGACATTTGGGCAGTAAACAAATATTTGCTATGTAAATTTATAGTGAGTTTATTGCTTCCTGACCAGAGAATGAAGTCTCACTGTGTTCTTTTTCTAGGCGGATGAGCTGGCTCCAGTAGGGAACTATGATCAGAGGAAACAGGAGGAGGAGAGACGACTGCAGAACATCTTGGAGCGTATAAACGACCTCTACGTGGAGCTTTCACCACCAGGACCCAGTACTGCTGCAGGGTCAGTGTCTGCAAAGAAAATTGCTTTATTATGTATACATAGTACTTCTGTGTACTGCAGAGAAATATCAATTTCAAATAGTCTCATCCAGTGCATTTCATCTTTAAAGCTCAGTGCTTTTAAGGGTTGACAAGAAACATTAGTTTGAGTTGTCATCCAAAAATGTAAAGTATATATTGATGTTACCATGTTTTGATCCACAGTGGTGTTCCAATAGAAGAGAAAGAAGATAAAGATGATGACGAAGACAGTAGTGATGAGGATGCTGACGATGAAGATGAGAAGCAAGCAGTGAAACCGCCCTCTCAGTCAGACCATCAAATCTACAGGGTACTCAGTGATTTCAAAGGAGAAGAGGAGGGAGATCTATCTGTTCAGGTGAAGTACTTCCTGTTTCAGAAACAGAGATAAAGTACACAAAGGCTGCATGCCAGCAAGATGTAGAGGTCTGTAGTCAGCTGCAGCCTATACACTACAACCACCTCCTCTCCTACTCCCCAACCAGCTTTCTGGCATTTTTCACAGTTCCACAATTTTGGTGACAAATGAGTCTTCAAGTTGAAGTATTTTACATTTTAAGAGAATGCTTACACAGTCAGTGGGAAACCTGCTTTTTTTAATGCATTTTATTACATTTATCAACAGAAGAGGGTGCTCTTGCCCCCGAAATCATATGTGCACAGCCCCGAGGTCACAATTAAAGTCAAAGTAAGGCTGACATGGAAACAGTATGAAAATCAAGTATTCCAGGCAACCTTGTCAACTACACATTTCTTTAATTTTAAGCAGGGAAATTCGGTTTGTTAGCATTAATTATGTGAAGTTAAATGATTTGTTTCCCTCCTGTCTTTAGAGGGGGCAGGTATTGAGGATTATTGATAAGGCAGCAGATGGATGGTGGCTGGCTCAGGACACTAAAGGCAACAGAGGAGTGGTTCCAAAAACATATTTGAAGGTACACAAGCTGCTAAGCTCCCTCATCATGTGAAGTCTTTGTGCATCATTCATTTTGAAACGTCAGTAGCTGTCATGTATTACTTTAACCCACTCACTTTGTAGATGGGCTCTGGTGTTGTTGAAAAAGAAGATGATGATGACGATGATGAAAAGGACGACGACAATGATGACGACGACGACGACGATGATGATGATGAAGACGACAACGAGGAGGAGTCAGAGGAGGAAGAGCAAGATGGTGAAGAACTGACTGATGACAAAGAGAAGCGGAGGTTTTACACTTTGACCTACTTATTGTAGATTTTGTATATGGACTGTTGTCAGAATGTCAGTGGTTCTAGTGACTTAAGTGAAACAAGAAACTTCCCTGCATGACTAACACTCCATTTCAATTTGAATTATTTTGTTCTTTAACAGCGGCTCTCCACATTCCAACTGGAATACTGTCAGAAAGGCTTTGACTGAGGTAAATACCTACAACTGATGCTACTGGTAATCTTCCTATCAACAAATATTAAATAAACATCATGTCAATTTTATATACATTTGACAGATTGATGCCACAGATGTGCTCTCTGCAATGGGGGCCATACCTTCAGGATTCAGACCTTCATCGCTCAATAAGCTGCTGGTGGAGGAAGGTAACAAGCACACACACTATCAGATCACACCAGTGAAGGAGCAACAGCCATATAGGTAGAAGTAGAGGCAGAGAGAACATTTGGGTGATAACTTTGGTATTTATACCACCATTCCTACTACCAGTGGTGCCAGTACTTGTTAAAGTTTTGATTAATACTTAACTGTTTGTGTGTCTTTTCTAGGTAAAACATATAGAACAAGTCACTACATTCAGCCTGAGCTCAGCCAATCACAGCTCTCTTTTAGTGACCTCTTCCTGGACCCAGACACCGGCAAGGTGAGACTGTGTGTATGTGTGTGTACTGTTTTGTGTAAAAAAATAACTGACTTCAGATATCTCACACTGCATGCATGCAGTCATGAGCGCGCTTCTTGACAAAAACACTTCATATTCCTGTCGACTCCTCAATCTCCCGTTCTGTCTGGTAGGTACGCGCTCGGCAGGTCAGGACTGTTTGTTTCACTTTGTGGAGCTGCAGGATGATTCCCACTCCCGGGGTCGGAGTTCAGGTCCTCAGCAGACACATCCGCCTCTGTGCCTTCGATGGAACTCAGGTGGGGAAACTCTGTGGTATAAACTTTTGATGTAATATACTTCCTCATCCAAGGATATTAATAGTAGGATATTCATTTCTTTAATTTGTTAGGAAGATTCGTAGATTGGTTCCTTTTTGTTTTGTTAGCTTTTCATCTGTCACAGGCCAAATCTCAGACAACTCTTATTTATTCATGACACAACTCAGAGAAATGATCACATATTGTTATTCTGTGTAGACGTTCTTACTATTCACTCCGTTGTTCAAAGCCAGACATGAGATGAGCTGTACTTGTGTTTCAGGTGTTGAGTAACATCCACACAGTGAGGGCGACCTACAACTCCAAGAGCCCCAAGACCTGGAGCTTCTCTCCAAGGGTAGGTTGACAGCAGTATAAGTATCGAATGAAACACTGCTGATGTTGTTTTCCTCTGTTGTCTGGTCAGGTGATGTGGACTGTAATGCTACAATTCAATGTATTAATTTGATGTTCTGGGCTGAATTTGAATCTGTTTGCTCCAGATGGCAGGTATCCTCCCCACCCTCTTGGATGGAGACTGTTTTCTACGCTGCAACTCTGTATCCCCTGACCTTGGTATCCTCTTTGAACTGGGGGTCACCTTTATACGCAATGTGAGTACAAACACTGGCATACAGACACACACGTAATAGTGATGTGATTAAGTCAGCACAGATAAGACACATGGCATCTAAGTGGAAATAGAAAACCAATGCTGGGACCTTCAGAGAATGTTTGGGGATGCAGCTTTGTCCAATCTTCTGTCTGTTTTAGTCTACAGGTGAAAGAGGGGACCTGAGCTGCGGCTGGGCTTTCCTCAAACTGACTGATGACACTGGAAATCCAATCCCAAACAGGTACTCAAAAACACACACACATACAAATACACCAGTACATATAGTGCACACAGTAGTATATGCTCAAAAATACATGTGCTCACCTGATGGCCACAGTCTATATACATGCTTGGTTTGACAGAATGAATGGATACCTTAACCTACCAAACCAACCTAGTGTATGAGTGATGTGTACATATTACTAAATCTAATCCAACCTGTGTGTAGGACCTATGAGCTGCCAGTGAACGGAGGCACTCCCTATGAGAAGGACGTCATGGTGGATTCATTAGTCCCCAGAGGATGTAAGAAGACACAGCACAGCTCGACACTCGTGTCACATACATGACAAAGTGCTTTAATGAAAGCACTTGACAGTATTAGTCTTTGTTGGAATCAGATAACCAGATTTGAAAGTTACTCAGTACATAAACACTTTGATTTAATCGCTATCATCAGTATGTTTTCTCTGTTCTCCTCTCAGCTCCAGCTGGTGTTTTCCAGCAGATGCTTCAGGCCAGGCGGCAGCCCAAACTGATTGTGAAAGTGAAATCAGCTAACAGCCGGACCAGGACGCAGCTCAGGTGGGACGATCAGCAAGAAAAACTTAGCACAGAACATTGTGTTGTGGATCATGTGATCCAATTCAGTAACAGTAAAGCATCTCAGCAATATGTGTGTGCATGCAAACACACTGTACTGTATATGTTTGTGATGAGCATGTTTCTCTCTTTAGTGTTCTTCCAGACACTCTGCTGCACTGTCTGAGCTGTGTCCACTTGCTGGTTCTGCACAGGCAGCTGCTAGCAGATACACTGCTGATGGACAGGCCTACCATGCAGAATGCAGGTAATAGACACCTTCAGTGCCTCTCACCTAAATTGTAGATATTCATGGTTCTTATAAATAACTTTAATATGTCTCTGTTTCAGATCTGATATGCAGTCCTGTACTTTCTACCTTTCCTGTGCTGTTGGACCAGCCTGACCTGCTGGATGCTCTCAGGGTCAGTTTGGAGTGCATCATGGTCACACTTAGCCCTTACAACCTGTAATTTATGATTCTCTGTAAGCATTTTCATGCCAAAAATGTCATCTCCATTATTGATACCGAAAAGAGTTGTGTTTTCTCCCTTAAATTAATTAAGAAGCTTTGAAACAGCTCCTGGATTCTGAAATGACAGTAATGAAATTATTCCAGGGTTAAGAGCTCTTCAAGCAGTGTGACTCATCTCATCTGTTGAATAGCGAGAAAATCCTGAATACATGACTGCTTTTGAGTTATTGGATTTATAAAACAGCATCACCCAATATCTGCGCACAATTAAAAATGAATGTGCCTGGTGTTTTCTTTCAGAGCGCCTGGCTGGATGCTGATACCAACATGAGCAGAGCACAGAAGGTTGGTGTGTGTGTGTGTTTTTATGTGGGTGTGGGTGTGTAGTACCAGTACTGATCTGTAGAGGGTGCTGATAGTATGAGTAACCTGATGGAAGAAGTTAAAATGTGTTTGTGCATATCGTGACTGTTTTTCCTTGTGTATTTTCAGAGAGACTTGTCCTATTTAAAACCAGAGTTTGTCAAAGTCTACATGTCGTCCGCCTATTTCCTCCTCCACTCGCCCTTGATGCCTTCTCACCGCTGGGCCGACCCTCCCTCAGAGGAGCAGCGGGCCAGATTAATCTACACCACCCTGGATGCTCTCAAACACAACCAGCACACCGCCGGGCAACCTGGAGGCCCAGAGGTCTTTGTGGACCCACTGTATCAGCATCTCGCCTTTGATATCACAGAGTTGACCTTTGACCTCCTCCATGTGGCACGGTAACATCAAATCACCTAGAGGGAAGGGACTGTTAGAAGTTGGATCGTTTTCAGAGTAAATTTAATGCGAAAAATGAAACCTAAATTGTGCCATGAATACATTTTGAAACATTTAAAAATGCTGGTGATATTCCATATTCTTACTGTTAATAAACCACACTTAAAAGACAAACAAACAAAAATAAATATCTTAGTACTATCCAAACTGGAGTAAAGAGCATTTGTTGGGGACTATTTTTAGGTGTGGAGTAATACATTGTTGTTCTAGTTAACAGCAGCAGGACCAAGTGTGCGGGATCAACTCAAAATAAACCAAAGTGCCTGAAGAATCAACTCGGCTTTGGATACACAAACAATACTTGATAGTTGAATCAATTCAGTGTTAGTTTTGGTCTTTTGTTGGGATTTGTTGCCTCTACTGAAGAAGCCTCAGCAATGATGAATGCTAGCACAATGCTAACATACAGAATATACTCAAAGAAATGTTGTGTACCTTGTGATTACATGAGATGCTGATTATAGATAATGAGCCTGTTAATTGCATGAATAGATGTGGATTACAATGCCAACATTATCACCAAAGATCAAATAATGAGTTCATTCTGCTCCTCTTAAGGTAAACACTAAAACAGGTTACAGTAGTAAGGCAGGGACACTTTGTGCTGAGGCCAAAACAGATTTCTGTTATAATAGAAGCAATAGTGGCATTACTGGTATGTATTTATACTATTATTTATTGCCAACTTTTGTTGTATTTTTGAATAAACAATTGATTTCGATTTGTTACAGCCTTGTTTTCATGCGATAGGCTGTTTTTTTCCTGTCACCTGACTGGTCACTGAGCTGCTCCATTCATCTCCACCCATTAGTTACAACATTAGTGTGTGTGTGTGTGTGTGTGTGTGTGTGTAGTGTAGGGTTACATGGTTCAGAGTTAATAATTAGTGTGCTGTCGTCTTTTTATAGCCCGGTATAAAAGAAGCAGAGCAGTGAGAGACTGGATCAGTCAGGGTGCAGACAGGCTCAGATTATCCATCAGTTTGTGGTTTCACATCTTAAGTAACATTTACTATTAGTTTGAATGATAACAGATAAAACATATCAAAGAATTCCAGTTATGCATTGTGACTGTTAGCATTACATTCATGGAGAATGATTGAAAGTCAAACAGCCCAAACCTTTAAAAGGCATGCAGGTTACTTAATCTATCATAATTGTTGGGTCATGACTCAAAAAAAATGTTTAGATGTTCTAATAATAATATAATAGTTTTTATGATCTAGTTATAGAAAAAACTCTTCAAATTGATGAAGGGGGAGGTCAGGTAATGTGGGACATCACGTAAAATGGGACAAATAAGGTTTTATGTTGAGCTTTTTAAATATTAGCTACCAGTCACAACACATTCTATTGCAATGTTGCTCAAAGTGTCCTTTATTTAAAGAGAAAATATAAAAAGATAAAGATAAAAAACTCCTTTGGGTTGTAACAGTACTGCAGCTAAGAAAATACTTTAATACCGAAAATGTTTTTTGGATGTTGCATTTTGTTTTACTTCTAATGGGAATTGGGTTTTAAGGGACTATGTAATGCATTCAGGTAAAATGGGACAAAAATTGTTAAATTTTTCTTGCAGAAACCAGCTCAAAGGGAAATGGTTCAACACAACATGTTAACTTAAGCTCCACTCTAACTCCCATTTAACCCACAGCTTATCCTCTGATCTGACGAGTGACTAAAACATCCTCTCTGTCCTGAAGAGACCTCCTTATCTCATGTCCAGACCTCCACTCATCTTCCCAGAGTGCACAAACACAAACATTGAGCCTTTCTTCAGTGTCGTGTTTGTTGGTGAATTATATTGCATATCCTGTATTTCCACATTCCAGTGCTGTTGCCATGGTGACAGTGCCCGTGGTGACCAGTGAGCGTTGTTTGGTGTTGCACAAAAAAAAAAAAAAACTGGGTTACCATCAGGGTAATAGTAATAGAATATCTAAAGGCAGGAAGAAACAAAGGGGGAGAAACTCTTCACTTCACTCTTGTTGCTTTAGTCACGTAGAAACATCATGTTGGCACAGAACCTGGAATAGATAAAACCTCGTCCACCGCTTTGTCTGAAAAACATCACATCTTTAAGATAACTTAGTTCTGTGGTTATTCATTTATATTTAATTTACAGCTATTTGCAAAGTCTTGATTCACTAAAACAAATCACTGAGTGTGATGTTTTGTTTCCGTGATCCATGATAATTATGCAATAGAATAATTAAAAACATTTACAACAAAAAACATTTTCTCATCACATTACCAGTGGAATCAGGTAATTACTGATGAACTTGACTAAACCAATTAAGGGCTTTATTGCTTATTTTCCTGAAGATAAAATTAATTTCTCAGCTCTCTTTGTGCCTCCGGAGGACCATTGTGTCTGAGGAGGAGGAAGAAGAAGAAGAAGAAGAAGAAGAAGAGAGGGAGCCGGAGCAGGTCGAGCAGGAAAGTGGGAGTTTCCAGGTGAGAGCTGGAGACTGGAGCTGGATAGATGATCCAGGAAGTTATGGAATACTATTCCCTCTCTTGTTTGGATAAGTAAACATTGATCCATTCAAGATTCATTGTGGGAAGAAAGAATAAAAAAAAAAAACCCTGCATAAATATAATGAAAAAAATGAAAGGAATTTGTGCCTAAATCTCCTAGCAAATGTGTAAAAAATATGTGTTTTTAAGAAATCATATTACGAGCATATTGGTCACTTATCCTGCCCTGGCTCCATTAGTGGTTGATTTCCCTCCTGAATTTGTCCTCCAAGTGATGTTTGAGTTTGTATTCTTGTCACTGATAAGCAACAACATTCAACAGAGTTGATTTGAAGTCTTGTTTGTGTCCATTTGCTTCTCATTGTGCCATAAGATCAGCATTCAGCAACAGTAAGGATGTTTAATATTGGCAAAACGTTTGTGTTTATCATCCTCTCAGGAGGTCAGAGGTCAGGTTCAGCTACAGAGCAGCTCCCCTGGAGCGAGCCGGAATTCAACAGAGCAAACAGATGAAAGAGCTTGAACCTGGTCCCTCAAGTTAAAGACCATCAGGCCAAAAACTGCAGACCTTGAGGTCAGAGGTCACAGGAGCTTCTAAGATAGTTTAAAGTGAGTGACGGTCAGGTAGGAACTAATTAACCGTAGGCCAAGGGGACATCTAATATAAACTTAAATATTAACCATGAACATTAATAAATAAATAATAGTCAAAGTGCCATAAATAGTAATGAAATAATTACTGTACATACCATTAACTTAAATAATTAAAATAACATATTGTATACAGTAAGTAGTAGCAAGTTACATTATTTAAATGTATTTGATGCATAAAAATGAGTGACATTTATCATCAAGGATATAAAGCAACTTATTCTTTATCATTGTTTGTGCATGTGTGCTACAGTGTGTAACTACACCAGACACTGACAAACAGCCATTGTATTTAGCAGAGCAGGCAGGGGTTCCCATGGAAGTGTTTGTGTATGTGTGTGTGTGTGTGTGTGTGTGTGTGTGTGTGT
>CAFUXE010000223.1:379506-401807 GCA_903364295.1 Serranus cabrilla | reverse complement strand
GTGTGTGTGTGTGTGTGTGTGTGTGTGACCTTGTGGCATTACCCCCATTAGTTTAGTGCGGACGGTCCATTAGTGCTAATTGAATGAAGGTAAAATACAGCAGGACAGAGAGAGAATCTGAATGAAGAGGCTGATCTTATCACACAGCAGCTCAACGTTTAATCTCTTTCAGTCCAGGAGCAGCGAGTGTGTGTGTGAGTGGGATGTGTGCTGTGAGGACAGGGTTTAAGTTTGCAGAATAGGTCTTTAGCAAGAATTATGAATAGTTCCTCTTTGAGATTTTAGTAGATTCTAGTGAGGTGAATTCTCCAAACGAAGCCTCCCTGATTATCAAGCAGGCTGATTTTTCTTCAGGTCGAACAAGATCTTAGATGAAGTTTCTTCTTTTTTAAAAAGCCACATGTTGAGTGAACATCACTGCTTTTGCTGTTTAGTTGATTCACTTTTTATATTTTCTTTGTATCAAACAGATGCTATTACGACTTTTCAGAAATTCCATTATTTTGCTTCAGGAATGACTGAAGATTCAGCACATTTCATTAACCATCTTATCTCCCCACGCTGCAGCTGCCAAATGACATGAAATTCAAAAATGAGCTACAATGCTTGTTCAGCAAATGTGCCTCCAACACCATCCGTGTGCACACGCCACACTGGATTTTCCACCATTTTGAGTTTCCTGAAAACCGTTATCCCCTCGGAGGCTTTCTGCATCATTATTCTGCAGAGTCTCATTTAATCAGAGCGGCGATTCCCAGTGACCGGGCTGGTGCTGGTTGGCTAACGGGTCACAGAGAGGTTATCTGACAGGAAGTGATCATCCGCCCGCTCCCTCCGGGGTTTCAGCTCACTGTTTAGCTGTTAGCGACAAATCACTGCAGCATTACTGCTGCCAAATAAAACCGCAATTCAAATGGCCAGAAAGAGTTGTTGCAGGTTTAAAGCTGGAGTGCACGACTTTTACATACAAATTAATGTCATTAATGACTTCAGCCACCAGGGAAAGCTCTCTGTATTCTGCAGCATTTATGGTACTTGTGCACCGGAGGAGATGCATAAAGTAACAAAACTTTGCATTCAGAAGAAGAATTATAAAGATAACGGAAAGTTTGATATGTCTGTGTTTTTATTTTGAGTTTTTGAATGTAACTGTCTCATGTTTGCACTCGTCTGACTCTCCTCGTTCAAACTATTATGCCGGAGCACATTTGCTGCATCCGTGTCCTAACACCACCCGAGATGATTGTGACTGGTTTAAAAAAATACAAAACAGCCAGAGTGTTTTCTCCTGGTGCAGCTGTGTGGACTGATAACTTTCAGTAATTACTGAGAACAACATCCACTGGTTAGACACTCACCTCGATGACACGTGAATCAAAGTCCTCGTAGGTTTCTGCAGAGAGAGCGGAGAGAAAGAGAGAGAGGAGTTGAGATAAAAGAGCTCTGGCACACACACTATAAACAGATTAAACCAGGCTCCTGCTAGCGTAACAAATACCCAGAAGCCCTTGCAGCAGCGCAACGAGTTGACACTTTTCATTGTCAGTGACCTCTGAAGGATGTAACTCTCCCAGCAGCAGCCTGTTCACTTCTAACCAATTAACAACAAACAAAGGAGAGCTGACTCAAAGGCTCCAAGGAGAAAACACACAAACACACACACACATACACACCTGGGACATTAGCCCACCATCTGTAAGAAACTAAACCTGATCAGAGACAAGCAACCTAGTTACAGCTCCTCGCACATCACATGCTTTAGTCCCAGTGTGTGTTTGCGTGTGTGAGAGCGACAGACACAGTGTGTGTAAGAAGAGAGTGTCTGTACATGCAGGAGAGAGTGAGAGAGTGTGTTTCATGGTGTGAGAGCTTGTTAGCACGGTGACAAGAGGGAGGAACTATCAAGAGCAGGAAATCTGAGGAGGATGCAAAAGAAATGACAAACAAAAAAAGACACTCGATTCAATAAGCAGGAAATGTGCTTCAGAGCCTCGTCCCACGTCTGTCAGCAGTTTGAGGTGAACGGATAAACTCGATTCCGACCGCCGTAACAAAGATTTAAACAAGTAATAAGGCTGGAAACAGGAGGGGAGTTCAGCAGGTGCTCCTCCGGGTCCTGGAGAGTTGATTACTGATACTGTTTACTATACAACATCACAGTCCTGATATAAACCGTCCTGTTCCAGGAGGAGGGGCTAGAAAAATGGTGAGGAAAACCTGATGATGTCAGGTGTTGATACACTTATTTTTAGTACACTCAATTGATTTTCCCGTTTTAACATCCACAGTGGGAAAAGTCTACTGATTTTCTTACTAAATCTCACAGGTGCTTGTTTAATCTGCCTGTCAGTCTGAGAGGTGAGAGGAGCTCAGCTTCAGTTGATTACTAGGAAATAAATACTCCGGAAGAGGATTAGAGCCAGGTAGGAGAAAAAATAATGAGAGGAGGAGAAAAACGTCATAATACAAAAGAAATTTTAAATGATGAGAATAAAATGGAATGGATTTTGGTATGGAAAATAGTACAGAGTATTAATATTTTATAGTAGAGTATTATATCCAAGTTAGAAATTCCACTATTGTTACAACGTAGCTTACGTTTTTTACGTAACTTCTGTGGCTCGTGGTTTGTGAATCACGTTTTCCTACTCAACTTAAGTTACTACTTCACTTCCAGCATTTATGTCCATTTATTTACTTTTTAAACTTTTATAACAGGGTCAGTGGTACGTGTGTGTATAATGACGCGTTTTTTATCTAAAGCGACGTCAGGCTTGACTTACACAAAACAAAATGTAACAAATAAATACACACAACACGCTCACAGTGAGGATGCTGGCATGTTCTGGTCTGCAGCTATAATGTTCACCATGTTCTGTATCGTAGTTTAGTGTGGCGGCATGCTAACAGTTGCCAACCAGCACTCACACATGGCTCTACAGAGAAGCTCAAATGTGGCAGAGAAACAGTTTGGTCTTGATGGTTTTCTCTTCCAAGAACAGAGAAGAAAAAACAAGAGTGTGTGGGAGGAAAGAGACAGATCGAGGAGGAGAAAAAACAGGCTGAGAGTCAGGAGGAGAGAAGACTGAGTGCTAGAAAAAAAATGACACAGAAGATAGAGAGGGAGGGATAAAGAGGGCAGAGAGTGGAGAGGACTGAGAGAAGAAAGAAGGCAGAGTGAGAGAGATGTCTTTCTATATTAGGAAATTGTCCCACTTGACACTTTGGTGTCACTCTCATCTCTTCATCAGTCCTAATGGGCCACCATACCGGCCTGTCACTCTCTTTCTATCTCTCCATCACAGAGTAGAATACTCTTCCATCGCTTCATCCATCACTACATCTGCAGCTGGATGAGATGTAGAAATCCTGCACAGACACACACACAGTTCACATGGTTTACCTCCGTTGGGTCCAGGGTCCGGGGGGCCCAGGCTGATGCCCCCCCAGGAGTTCCCCGTCCATCCTCTCTCCCTCTTCACCTTCATCCTTCTCCTCTTCTCCCACTCGTCCCGCTGACGCACTGCAGAAAAACCCAGCGTTTAGCTCACAGAGGCCGCAGCACAAAGTGATAAACATCAAACACACTATTTGTCATTGTCCAATCAGCTGTGTAATTACTTTTAACAAATGAGATCACAGTGGAGACAGATTACCAGCTTCTCCCTCACACCGGTGCTGCTTTTGGTGCTGGAAATTAAAAGGTTCCCTGTGGAGCTTTAGACCTCTGGTAGCACCGAGGAGCGGTTTTAAATCTCATGCATGAGACGGAGACGGATGTGCACGAGTGACGCAGCACACATTCATGCTCACGGCTTCACACGGCTGCTCTGATCAAAAGCTGGTTACAGCAGCCAGGATAGACTATCAGACTATCAGCTGGTAAATATGGATGCTGGGTTTAAAATACTTTTAAAAGCTCAGCTCTACATTTGTTTTATGTGGAAATACATGCAGGAAACACTTTTTCTTACCTCAAACATACAAACATTAAGTTTTGGTGAGTTAAACTAAAGGTAAACTTCACTTTTATTTGCAGGATATTTATACTTTTACTTCATTCTAGCTGTTGAAAGGACCATTTCCCCCCAAAAACAACAGCTCAATAATGTGTTTAATGAGAAGTAGTAGGGAATAAATAATTTTCCAATGTTCTGTAAATCTTAAAAGTATCCTACAGTTACTAAAAACTGGGAATTCTGCTCCAGTTTTTCTAAAATTGTTTGGCAATTCATGAGTGATTTGAATGCAATTTGATGTTTCTTGGGTCACGGACAAGAATGAGACCTTGTTTAAGTGCATTAGTGTGCGATTTATCACAAATGTTTGTTGTGTGTCTGTCTCTGTACCTAGCTCAGCCTGCACCTCCTGCTGCTCGCTCTCCCCTCTCCGAGTCATGCTCTGAGGATTGCCGTCCCTCAGCACCGGAGCATTAAGACCAGGCCACAGGAAACCTCCACGACCTGCAGGTCACAGACAAGGAGACAGAGAGAAGAAAAGGGAAAGAAAACATCAGGGAAATAGAGTCTCTATCTATATACTTATCTTGGTATATGGAACTCTGATAGAGAAGTGGATGGCATGAAATTAACTTGTCATTTAAATCTCACAGTAAAAACTTTATTTAAGTAGTACATAATCTACCACAGATGCACTGGAGTTTATTGTCTCTGCAGGTTTCAGAAAATTCATTTAAAGGGATTAAATACTTGTTTGCATTAAAAGTGAACTGAACGCCATTTCTCTGCTTCTCCTCACCACATAAAAACATATCAGTAACTAACACAATTATCCCAGTGTGAAGGTGTAGGTGAGACACACTGAGAAACACCAGCAGACAAAGAGAGAGAGACAGACAGGCAGACGCTGTCTCACCTTCTCCCAGGTTCTGTCCTCGGTTCAGGTCCCTCTTCAGTTTGCGTTTGGTCCTCTTCCCTCGGCCTTTCCGGGCTCCGGCGCCCGTATCTGCCAGCACGCCTTTCCACAACTCATCAGCCGTCACTGTTAACACACACGAACAGACAAACTTAAGAATAACGGCTCGAAACGCCTGTCATTTCTTCATTTGATCTGTTTAAGAAAACAAAGCAAGTGAAAGGAATGATTGTGAAATGCTGGTCAACACCCAAAGAAACCCAGAGTTAAAAAAGAGGAAGTAATAATAATACTGGAATACAGACCAGATTATCAAATAAAAGAGCAGCTATCCTCAAACTACAGAAAGTAATGATCTTCCCCATTGTTGGACTAACAAAAGAATATCTTATCTTCCAATAGGAGACATTAAAAACTTGCCAGACTGTTCTTAAGTCCAGAACATAATATAGTAATTTCTTAAGCATAATGCAGCTGAATTCCTGCGTCCCATTAAGCTGTTAGGAGGATGTATAGACTCTGGGGGTCTGTGAGGGCCAGGAATAAAGATGTCCAACAGATGACATATGGGATGGCCTGGGGACTGTAATTAAAACACAATCAACTCTTAGTGTTTGCAAAGACTTGGCACCTAAAGTGGACTGCAGTACATTCACAGATTAAGACCCATCTGATAACGCAGCACATTAGTGAAGAAAGCTGACAATTAAAGTAAATTAGTGCAGCCAGAACTGTGCAAGTAAATATTTAAAGACTCCTCATGGAGAAATTTGAGCCGAGTCAATGGAAAGTGACAGGTTGTTGTGTTTGTATCACAACACAAATTGTGAGAGAGAGAGACATGTTGACAGACACAAAACATTTAATTGTCTGAGGAATGATAAGGCAGTGACTGTGAATGAATACAATCTGAAAATAGAAGAGTTTGGGAGCTGAAAAGAAAGAAGGCATGACAGCTCCAGAAATACACATTTAAAAAGACTGTAATCAAACTGACATGTTGTCCAAACAAGCTGTGCACATGTGCACCTGCATCTGCTGAAGGGAATCATCCAACATAAACAGTCAACTTATTATGAGAATGCTCACTGAGGCAACAAATTCAGTGAGAAGTAGCATCATTTTCATAATTACTTGCATACAAATCCAATAACTTTGTAAATGCAAGACACAGTTCTGCAGGTGATGAATCTATGTATGGCAGTTCATTTACAGGGCAACTTAAAATAACAATGTCTGAATCTGCTGATGGGGAAATCATGCAACATATCCCACAGAGCCAAAAGATCATGGACACCCTGACATTACATCCTCATAACGTCTTTTTAAAACACAGTCCAGGTTTAAATTTATTATACAAGTGTTTGATGCAGTCAAGTTCATTACTGTGGAGGTCTAAAAACTAAAGCTGCAAGAACTAATTGCTAATTTCTAACCGTAAGACAATTGTAACACTATAAATGTATTATTATTATGATTATAGAACCTATGTGTTGCTCGACCTATATTACTAGTTGATATTGGCCTATTAAATGCATATGGCATTTATGTTTCTGATATGAAAATATAATGAAGAAAATTATGCTTGGGGTGATTTTATTTTTAATTATTCCTATTTTAAATTGTCAGCTATTGACTGATACTGAGCATACAGCACTGATGCTTAATTAGCCATTTATTATAATTTTTAACATTTACAACAGTGGATTTTTGAAGTAATCCTCATAAACTTACGCTTGTTGAAGAAGCTGCCCTGCCTGGTTTGCTGCCATGCTGCTGCAGGGAACAGGGGGGCTGCAGGGTTTCTTTGGAGGGAGGCAGCCGAGACTCGACTGGCCAACTGGGAAAAATGAACTGTTCCTGCTACAGTACGGAGTGGTGCTGCTCCTGAAGGAGAAGATACATCAAAGATGCATTATGTGAAAAACCTCCAGTAGGTTTAACAAGCAAAGACACATATATGAATACACACTTCACAGCAGCAATCATTAAACTTTGTCAAATCACTGATGGACTATTACTTATTATTAGGATTTACTATGATCCAGGGAAACGTTAAATTGACAAAATTTTGAATGAAGTCTGGTGGGGGTGATACATACAACATGACATTAAGGCTGACAGAGGTTTATTTTTAAGCATCACAAAGAAAACGGAAGTGTTTAATCACCAGTATGGACATGTCCATGCTTTAGAATATTATGACTATAGTATATCATAGTATAAAGCAGTAGTATTTATATAATAAAACAATTTAAATAACGATTGGAGAGCATTTACACACACGAGCAACTTTCAACCTACAAATCAGCCACAAGACAGTTAGTTTGACGCATTGATATAAGATTTAATAGCTAAGTTGATTCGAATTGCATGCAATACATATTTCTGACTGCACGAAAATAGAAATGTCATTTATTAGACGCACTGCAGCAGCGACAGGCTGGTCCCAGGTCAGCAAACAGAGCTGATCGGAACCAAACAGTCACACTTATAAAACACGAATAAAGAACATACACCACATTAAATACATTTGACTGTTTTAACGAAGCTGCAGAGGAAAAGAAAGAAAAATAATTCACCTCCGAGTGTGATGCGGAGGGCACAGCACACCCGTATGGACGCCGCCATGATGAAACTGTGAAGGGTCCTTCAGAGGACAACAAGGCGTCTGAAACATGCCTGTTGAAAAATAAGGAAATACGACGATTTAGGTTTTGTATTTTCCTTCTTTCTTTTTTAAAAGTCATATTGTCATGTCGCGTACTATTGTAATAGTTATTGTATTATTTATTTATTTTACGACGGAGTATTAGGGCCACATTTAGAAAAAAATGTAATTACGAGATTAAAGCATAGACTGTATAAATCGAAAATAATGAATTAATGAAATATTCTACTTTATTCTCGTAATTAATTCAATATTTACGACTTTAATCTCGTAATGAATTCTTTTCTATATGTGGCCCTAATACTTCATCTTCATTTTTTTACAGTAGTTTATCCTTTATACCCTAATTATGACTTTGTCGAATTATTATCACACTATTACACTGAAGGGCTGAAATAAAAAAAATAACCTTAACAATACATTTGTGTATTTATTTATATTTTTCACGTTATTTTAGATAACAGAACCATCATAATTTTTTTAATTAAATTATAAACTACAAAATCTGAATCTTTTTGATGTTATGTACTGCAAGGTATTAAATACATTTATTTATATATATTTTTAATTATATTATTTAGAATATTTACCAATGTTCACCATCTCATTTCACTGATAAAAATCACAAAATCATCTCCCAATTTTTGTGTATTACCATTATATTCACATTATAACATGCCATTTGTGTACTTAAGTATTTGTTGTCCACACACTGTGAACACATCCATGCAGCTGTTTCTGCTGTGTGCAGCAGGCCACCAATCAGCAGGCGCAGCCTATGGATATGACTGCCACACAACAGAGCGATTATCCACTGTAAGCGTCTCAATTTCACCTTATTCAAGATAATTTCCTCAATCTAACAGCCCATTTTTGCCAATACAGTGGAGAGCTGCAATCAAAGAGCTGTTGAAGAAAGGACAGCTGCCCAGCTGTGACACAGCAGGTGGTGAGAGTTGCTGCAGAAAAGAATCAGCCTTTCCTACGTAACTTTTCTCCAAAATAATTGCCCCATAATGACAGCTTCATCCAGGGCTTTATGGAAAAATAAATAAAAAATGAGTCACTTTTCTCAGCTTTGTACATAGTGAGTGGAGGAGTAAAGAGTGGGAAATAATCTTTTTGCAGGTAAACACAGAGATGCTGGAGTTCTGCGCCACTCAAGTCAAAGTAAGGAAAGCTTGTCATGGAAATACAGAAGTGAAAATGTTTTGTTTCTGCACCATTTGAGTGGGCTGCTTTCAAACCAGAGGGGTCATCTGTTTATCTGTCACATTGAATATTTGATTGCATTATACAACTGTACAAATTTTAAGTTGGAGGAGGATTTCTGGGCATCCAGGATTCAGACGGTTTGCTGCTAATTGCAAAAAAAGAGCTGTTGGAACTTGATTAAACCCTAGTATTTGGGTGTTTTTGGTGACTATGGGTCAGTTTCTTGTTCCTAAAAACAATAAAAAAAAAAGCATTTTGAATTTGTTACAGTTCTGATTTGAGCCTCTGACTCACTTCTTTTCCATAGCAACAACAGCTGAGTGGTGATGCAGTATTCGCAGCTGTACCAAATAAAACAGAGGAAACATGATTTCTCAGTAACAAACATGAAATAATGAAAACTGAATGCCATAACAAAAACACATGTATACAGAGAATAACCTTGGAAACTTGTGTGTTTGCATGTTGAGGAACATTGATAAGATCATTAAAGACTCTGCACAGCTGTTTTCAATCACGTTGGATGGAGCTCTGATGGGATTCAGTTGAGGTCACATGAGTTTATTTCCTCACAGACCCTTTCCACAGCAGACTTGTAGGGCTCATTTTGACTACTTAAAATACAGTTATGAGGTTTAATTTGAAAAAAATGTTTAACCACTTTAAATTGATCATGTTAAATCATCTTGACCTGAAAAGTAACTAAAAGCTGGCAGCTAAATTTCGTGGAGTAAAATCAGTTTGTACCCGCCCACACAGTCCTGAAGCCCAATCAAGCTGATTAAGTGAAAACACCTGCTGGGTGAAGCACGGGGCGTGTAGAAAATGCTTTTAGAGCACATGGCTTCTGATTCTCTCTATTTGCACTGCATGTTTGTGATTTTGTCCTTAAATTAAGCAGACTTATTTTATTTCAAAATAAAATGCTGCAAAAAAAATCTGCAAGGAACCATTCATAGTAAAATCCCAGAAAGACTGATGTGACCTCTTCTTACTCACACTATATGACTTGAAGTGGAGCTCCACATTTTCCATCAAAGAATGAAATCTCCTTTCTTGAAGTAAGACCTCATATCACCTCTACACACTGAATCACAATCTTTCTCCTCCACTGTGCTCTTATCTTCAGCTCCACCTCTCTCTCGTCAGCTCTCACTGATTTTCTGTAGCACATCCTTTTCCCCCAAAATCCTTTTAGCTACTCAAGATTTACATGATATATTAAATGATCTATTGTCTTTGAAGGTTATGTAGATTGTGACATATTTACATGGAATGAAATACTTTGGGATATGTTCAAATGTAAAGGTATTAGTACCACAAAATATTAGTCACTGGTACTGCAGACTTTTGACAGGTCTAAATATTTGTTGTTGTTACTGCAGGCTTTTGGCCTGTACCGCCGAGATCAGTCAACTCTGAAATTCACAAAAATATTCCCTTTTTCAGAGGCAACCCAGATGAAGCCAGAAAGGCCGAGCCAACATCTTCAAATGATCCGTCTTCCCCAGGTGGCTTTAGAGATTAAAGGTAGACACATCTATCAGGCAGGTAGGAGAGTTTGTGTCTAATTAAGCTTTATTTATAATCCACTGTTAAAAACAGACAGACTGGGAAGAAACTGAAGCAACTGACCAGACTGAAAACCACAAGATCCCATTAACAATACAGAGTTTCACAGCCATACATTATAAATGAGACAATCTATTTGAACAGTTTTCTAAAAGCTTTTCACTGACCTGTTGTGACCTGAGGAGGAGGTTGCTGCATGATGTTGAAGATAAGCTTTGCAGCTTTATTTTGAGCCCTGACCAGAGAACATTTAACAGCTGCTGGTCAGCAGATCGGACAAGCGGTGGTGTTAAAAAATCTGAAATGTACGGGAGTGAGTGGGAGAAACATGGGAAACAGAGATGGAGGAGAAGATGATATCTACAAGAAGACACTCGATTTTTAATAAATGTTATTGGGGAAATTACATCTTCCTCCTGGACAGGATTCAAGATGTGGGTACCTTCAACTTTTGTAGAAAATAAGGGATTGAATCCATAAAATAAAACAACAACAATAGGTGTTGAGGCTGTGTAACTAAAGTATTTTGTGGAGATAATCTTCTTAAACCAAAGATGTGTTTATTTGTAAGTCTTTATTCCCTACATGTCACATTTTATTCTGAAAAAATATGTTTGTTATGTTGAAAAACTGAGCATATTTCCAGTTTCCCCACATAACTTTATTGCCGGACGGCTGATTTCAAACAAACCATGAATGCATAATAATAAAGGAAAGAAAGATAAATAGTTCTCAACTGGTTTAAATAAGTTTTGTAGGGAACAAAGTGAAACGAGGCAGTAACACAGCAGCAGGAAATAGAAAGACCGAGGCAGATAGTTAGAGAGTTGAAGGCTTCTCCCAGCGGAGCGGTCTCAAGGTCATCTTCACCTGACGTGGATCGATACCGTAACTCCCAGCTGTCCCCTCCCTGACACCTCCCCCTCCTCCTCCTCTCTCCCTGCACACACAGGATGAGCGGAGGTGACACCACACCTGGATTTAACTGTACAAACCAATGACTGTCAGCAAATCCTCCCCGGCTTTGTTTTAATCTCCTTGTTTCAGCAGATATTTGGGGTAATTAGTCCAACAGGAGGCCTGACACATGATACCACAACCAGTCTGAATGTTTCACACTGGCTGCGTTAATCTGCAGGAAAACTTTCATTATGAGGATGAAGCTTACTGTGCCAGGTCAAAGGTCAGCATGGTCTGGAAAGACCTGCATTTGGTTTATGCTGTTTGGGAAAATTATGCACATTTTGATGCTGCTGCTACCAGACTGGTCTCTCCTCAATATACAGAGTTTGTACAAGCAGCAAAATACTACTTATAATTTAGTTTTATGGCAAAATGGCAGATGTTGCGGCGGATGGGTTTTTTTAACGTCTCTTGCAATTTTCACTTAACTTCTGTGGCTCATGTTTTGGGAATCCCGTTCTTTTATGTTACATACGGTATAGTCACATCACCCTTGTAACTACTTCACTGTCAGCATTTACGTACATTTATTTACTGTTTAGATTGTCTTTTATATGTCTAACCAGGAAGTTTTTTGCCCTAAACCTAGGTCAGTGTTTTTGTTGCCTAAATTCACAACCGTTAACAGT
Source organism: Serranus cabrilla (assembly GCA_903364295.1). Taxonomy (NCBI): domain Eukaryota; kingdom Metazoa; phylum Chordata; class Actinopteri; order Perciformes; family Serranidae; genus Serranus; species Serranus cabrilla. The sequence continues at coordinate 389,882 of CAFUXE010000223.1, read as the reverse complement.
ACGTGTATGTATAATGATGTGTGTGCTACTTTTAGAACGCTCCACTGTATGAGCTGCTGAGACAATTAGACAAAAGATCATTGAGTTGTTATGGATGGTAAAGAAAAACTGTCTATTCTGTCGTTTAGGTTGGAGGTCTTGTTGCTGCTACAGCCATAGAGCCTCTTCTGGATGTATTTCTATTAACAAGGGACCTGATTTCATGGAAGAGTTTGCTCAAAGGGGAACTGTCCTTTAGTCTGGAAGCATGTTATCGGAAACTCCAGTAGTTTGAAATATGTTGTACAGGAATGAAATCTCATTGTCCGACGGCCTGTTATTCTGAATACAAAGGCCCACTGATCCAATTTCCCGTTATTCCTTCAGGATTTGGAGTTCAGTAAATGCCATCCAGCTTCTGTTAACATATTGCTCAATTTAAAAAGTAACATGAATTATAATGTTTGACTTTATATGACTCCCAACAGAACAGCTTTTTAGTTGGCCAATGTTTACCTTTAACAGTGCTTCTGAGAACTAGAACTGTAAGAAATATGAACAAAAGTGGACTTTAGTTTTCAGGACAACTAGTTGTCAGACTATTGGCTTCCAGTCCAATAGGACATTTTTCAAACTGTTGGCATGGCATCACCTGAAACATCAAACTTATCAAACTTTTCACCCAACTTTGCAGTGTTTTAGTACATTTTTTAACTTCACTGTTTCGGTTCACTGTCATTGCTAATCTAATTGCCAGCAGTGTTGATCTTTCTAATCATCAGCCAGCTGCTGACAAACACCTGATTAGGTGATAATAATGGAGTATTCAGCAGATCCATTACATTAACTGAACCAGTGAGGTTTCGCTCACCTCAGTTTGAACTAACACATTTGCCTTCCTGTTGCCCAGTGTGGTGGATCTACCAGCAGGAGGTCCAGATGTTTCTGTTCACTCAGCACAGAAGTCAGCAGCAGTGGAGTTATTTTAAGTTTGCTTTGGATGCAAAATGGGCAGTAATTCGGTGAGTTGTATTCACAGAGGTGAAGTTTGCAGGAAGAAAGCCCAATTTCCAGGTTTTGAGGAAGCAGAAGTGAGGAGAATAGAGAAGTGGAGAGGTTGCTGAATTCCCTTTAAAGCACAAAGTTTTTTATGAACTGTGAAATTACCTTACTTGTTTTTTAGACTGCTGCTTAGTTTCCCCTTGGTTTTCCTACCATTTTATTTTCCTTTGCTATACATGATCAATTGAAATTAATCTCCCTTTTCGTACTCCTCTGTTCTTCTTGTCTTTATGCTTGAGCAGTAAAAAACTTCTTACACAGAACGTGAATTATGCAGCCGCTTCAGCAGCAGATGAAAAATTTACCAAGTGAGACATTATGTAACGTTAGAAACACAAAGGATGGAGGAAGGAGAAGGAGGGAGAACATCAGGTGGAAGAGGTGTTATATGAATGCATATATGCAGCAAAATTAGGCTCTATGAGTGTAACAGCTAATTTAAATATTCATGCACAAAAGCTACAAAGCTGCACCCCATCGCACTTTGCCTGCACCCTCCATCTTTCACCTTTAGACTGTGTGTACCTGCTAAACAAACAGAAAACCTGTCTCTTTTCCCTCCATTTCTCACTTGCACAACTCAACATTGTAGCTTTTCAGTAGCACTTACATCAGACGGCCTGTAATAAATACAAATAAATGTTTGGTGCAAGTCAGAAGTGGTTTCCTGTTCCAATCAGAGTTATTACCGACATTTCTGTGAACTGTCCAGCTGTTTGACAGTGTTTATCTTTTTGCCTGCTGTGCCCAATTGTGCAGAAAATAACATCACATGCAGGTATTTCTGCAGTGAGACGTGATGTTTCATAAATCTGTCTTTGGCAGTCATTGCTCCATCAATAAGCAATACCAAACAAATGCATTGTAGAAGAAATCCTGAGACAATTTAAAAAAAAAATACAGCAGAAGTAAATGAGGCAGGTTGGGAGATGTAAAGTGTGGAAATGAAAATGTAACATTAGATTGTAAAAACCCCCTTTGAGTGCGATAAACATCACACAGTGACATCTAACAGTCCGAGGCGACTGGAAGAAGAAAGCGATGTGAAGATTGTAACTCGGTGACGGCGGGCTTGACAGGAGAACTGATAAAGTTGTTATTTAGGGGGGAATTGGTACAGGGGTAGTGGAGAGGGAAAAACATTACTGTTGCCAGGAGCTGCAGCAGGAGAAATGAATAGGAGAAAAAGAGGCAGAGAAGAGGAAACTGATGAAATTCAATTGTACTTAGACATTTGGCTTGAGGGATGGAGTGGAGGGGGAATATGGAGAAAGAAAAGAGGACAGGGAGGGAGACTCAAAGAGGAGAGAGACGGATAAACACAAGAGAAAACTGAAGAAGCGGAAATGAAAAAATACGGCAGTGGAAGAGTGTAGAAAGTACTCTGAAAGCCAGCTAGAAATGTGTGAATATATATGTGTGTGTACGGTGAGAGTGCACACTAGACTGGTGTGTGGCTTTATTTGACTTGAACAAAGGAGATGGGGAGAGAGCAGGGGGTAAAATGAGTTTTAAATGGAAATGTGTGAGGTGAGCTGAGCAAAGGAAAGTGGGGGGCAGGAGACACAGGAGGAGGGGGGGGAGATCGAGACTAATGGAAGCATAACAGGGAAGTGTTGAGGTGGAGAAGACAGAAAAAGGGGTAGAAATAAGGGGCATGGAAGGGTTGAAATGTGAAGGCAGAGTATCTCGGAAGGGGGAAGCACATCTTATCCACAGGGTTACCTCAGGGGTCAGTGCTCGTTCTTACAATGGTGCCATCCACCTTGAGGCCTGATATATGATGCCTGCGGTTTAAAAAATGCCTCAGTTTCTGTGAATTTATGCTACAAAACCACTGACCTTCATGGCAAAAACTTTCCTATGTTAGGCGTTATAACATACATATAAATGCCGGCTGTTTACTTTTGTTTTCACATGGGACACAAAACATGTTCTCCTGGGTGAAAGTACGTCGTTTGTTTGTGACATCAACCATTTAAACTCAACATTGCCGTCAATCACAACTACTATGTCAGAAAATGGTGGTGGAGGACAGTCTAAAGCATAAATATGAGTCGTATTTTTCTGTCTGTACAAAAGCCGTATAGCTTTGAGGGGAGACCAGTCTCAAAAAAAAGATGTAGAGGAGGAGAGAGAGAGACTTAAGTAAAGAAAATGTTATCTGAAGAGTGAGAGTGAAAGAGAGATAAACAAACCGTCTTGGAGGTGAGTTATCTTCATTCAACTTTAATGGCCGTCTTCCTTTCCACTTTAAGATGTATTAGTGCTTTGGCATCATTTAACCCCTTTAGGCTCTGATGATTGTAATCCAACTCTCTGTCACTGCAGCGACAGAGTTTAACTTACAAAAAAAGCTTGACATTCAAGTAAATCCGACATTTAACCTCATCCCGTTACCTTCCCTCCAAACATCTGTTCATTATCCACTATTTGTCTCTTTTCTGCCAGCTTCTCTTAATGTCACACACACTGTGTCATCCTCCACCGCGGTGAAGGGAGAGAAGCCAAGCAGCCAAAACTGAGGACAGCATCACATTTTCACCTGCAGTGATGATGAGCTGGCCATGACCGGGATGATTAATCATTACTCAGCCTGTCTGACACGGTGAGACACTGTTTGGGCTCATGTGAAAGGTCTTACTTAGTGCAGTTACAAATTCAATTTCAATGAACCTCAGTGATATTGTGTGCAAAATGCAGCAGTTGTTGGTTTCCACACCAGATGTTATATATGACAGGCATCTGTGCAGCATCATATAAGGAGTTAGACCATAAGTAAACACTGCACGGCTCTGGAAGGCAGACCCAACACCCTGCGGTCATGCAAAAGCTGTTGTCTGTTAGCTCGAGTGAGAAATGTATTTTTTTTACGATTGCCATTGCCTTATTCATTTAACCACCATACTGCACTTATTACACTTGTTGAATAATGTATGCTGATAAATTATGAATTGCAAAGTAAAAAAGGTTCCAGTTTTAACTTTTAACTGGGGTCACAATCAGCTGAGAGTAACAAACAGGCAAGAGAAGAGAGCAAATAATGACAAAGGTTGTGATTTAAGTTGACTTCACAATGGCAGAGACAAAGTAAGAGACAGAAAGGATGACATTTTAAAGAGACAGAGACTGTCAGTGTTAAACAGCTTCTTACCAAGATCAAACTCACCATGTACAGATGTTTTTGGCTTAAATGCAAAGTTAAAATGCTCAACCATCACAGAAATTTCCCCACAGTTGTAAAGTTTCATTTACTCCCATAGCGTGGGGTAAGTTAGGTTAGAGTTCAGCCTGGCCTGTCCCAATAAAAACATTTTATAGGATGACATATTTTCCCAGAAAATATCACGATAAACGATGTTTTCGCTGTAATTTAAGACCATTTTATGCCACTAATAATAGACATACATAGATAGATAGATAGATAGATAGATAGATAGATAGATAGATAGATAGATAGATAGATAGATAGATAGATAGATAGATAGACTTCATTACAGTAAAAAAAACAAAAAAACATGCAAGATTTGCCAACTTTGTCTAAGAATGTTTCTGGATTCAGTGTGATAGTTGGTTTCCATCCAACCCAGCAGAGCGCTGCAGATGTTGGAGTACAAGTTATAGGCACAATCTCAGAGTTACACACTAGAAATGATTACAGCTGCAGTAAAACATGTCCAGCAGTGATTCCTTACAGAGCACCAAGGCAGACAGGGACACACACACACACACACTTTAGGAGTTGTTCCACATACACTGATAACAATACACAATAACGCTGCACCAGGCCATATTTTTAATCTGGTCATGGTCGAACCGGATCGATACTGAACGCAGAGAGGACACGCCATTATTTCTCTTTCCATCCAGAATGACTCACGCAGCATAAACCAGCAGATATTTTTTAAACATCCTGTTAGTGATGCATGGCTTAAATCCAACAGTTAATGGCTGCTGAGCTGCAGGAGGGAATGTTTTACAGCCATCATCATTCCCGTTTAGCAGAAACACTTTCCACGTCCACGAGAAGCGCTTTGTCCTTGGAAGACGTACTGTGTCATTAGTACTATCTCCTCACATGAAATACTAGCCTCAGATCAAGACAGCACTTTTAAAGCCAGAGGAAAGTCATAATGTACAAGAATGAGGTTCAAAATTGAGAATCCATCTCTGTATTATCTGTAAAAGTCTCATTTAGGACTGTACTTCAAACTATCTGTGGATTCTTCCAGCAACATCTATGGATAAAGTGATCAAATTTAAACCATCAGTTCTGGAATGGCCTCTCCGAGCAAGATAATATAAGAAACAAATGAAAAAACAATGTTAATTCCCTTTGTGACACACTGGTATGTCGGAGAGACATTTAATCCATGTATTTCCCACCAACATTTTCCATTTCAGGAAGGATAATGAAATTCACTGAAGTCATCACTGCTGCAGGTCCATTTGTATAAGGTCAAGTTTTTCTCCTTTCCTGATGTTTTAAAAATACATTTGAGATCTTCCTCTTATAGATTCCATTACTGCCTCTGTTGCTGCTGACGCGAGGAAGATTGGATCTTTGAGAGGTAATAAATATTCCTTTAAATTCAAATTACGTGGAGGTTGTTTTGCCGGTGGCTTCACCTCTTTGGGCTGGACTCAAATATCTCAACAACTACTGGATAGTTTGCCAAAACATTTTGTATAGCTGCAGAAAACTGATCTTCAATAATACGTTTAATATTTGGTATAGTCGCCCTGTGTGTTTATGAGATTTGCAAATCATTGCATTCTGTTTTTATTTACATTTAACACAGCATCCTAACTTTTTTGGAATTGGGATTGTACATTGATAGTTCTGTTACCTTGCTCCGCAGCTGGATACTCACAATACCACGAAATCGTGCAAGAATCACAGGATTACAAGATCGCAAATCCATCAAATTGGATCCAAATAATGTGCTGCACAACTGGAAGCTCTGACCAATCTGCGTCCTGTGAGGAGCGACTGGCAGCTTAGTGTTTGAGGTGATACAGAGAGGTGACATTCAAAACAACAGTGGCTGCTCCTGAAGAGGTTGGCGTATGCAGTATTTCTTCATTAAAAGAGCAGCAGAGAACAACACTAAAGGCTTCTCTCGAGGGGTTTCAGTGTGGATGGTGTGTGACAGACAGATGGTTTATCCAATCACCTGCCAGGTATTTTTTGAAAATGTTTCCAATGGCTGCTTCCCAGATGGTTCTGTAACAAGCCATCTGGCAGCGTCAGGTTGAGTCCCCGGAGGATTCAGCCTGTACCTTTGTGATGCCCTGATTTCTCCTCCAGCAGCATCATGAGGTTGATGGTTTTCAGTGAACTATCGACAGTGATTTCCAACAGTTTCCGAGGACACTGAGAAATGTTGTGCTGCTAATTGGAGTGTGAATGTGAGCATGAATGGTCGTCTGATCTGTGACATACAACGTATTTCTTGTTTTAAATTGGTTCAAAATCACAAATTATCTTCATGACTATGAGAAATTGTTCCATGTCTTCAGGTGATGTGTCTGCATTGGGAACTGAGAGAAGACTCATTAAATCTGCCTCTCTCTGCCCCGTTTTAACCAAACTGTCAGCATGTTGAATGATAATGAACTAACACCTAATCTGACAGATGAATCTTTACTCTCAGCAGCAGAAGGGTGATCCTCGATAGCAAGGATAACACACAAACCCCCAGTGTAGCCGTTGGGCTAACTTTACGGGAAAACTCTAATGTCACATTACATAAACTCCCTCACCCTCCCTCCATTTTCTCTCAGCTTGACTGCTTTTAACCCTTAAGCATTTCCACAACACTCAGCTCTGATAGTTACTGCTGCAAGATCCTTCCAAGGGATTGCAAATCTGCTTCTGGCACTAAAATATGCATGGAAATATGTGCAGGCATAGTTTTCCTTTGATAACACTAACCTTGTGCAAATCAAGATAAGTGCATACGGTGATTTCAAACATTTTCTTCTCCCATCCTTCCTGAGAAACACAGGCCTGCAGTGCAATCAGCAGAGAAAGGCTTGGAAATAATTTTCTTGGCAGCAGTGTCAAGGTTTGCTTAAAGAAGTACTAGGCTTTGACCTTACTGCACACTGGTGTGTCAGGTTCATTAGTGAGTTCTGTGGATTTAATTATCCGTTGTGAAAGCCTTTCAATTAAGTGCAAAGGTTGGGCTTTAGGGAGAAGGAGAGGTATGAGGGAGGTCAGGGATGAAGAGATGAAAAAGAAAATGATTAACAGGAAAAGATGGAGACTGGGTGTCATTCAAAAAGATTACTGAAGTACAATGAATACCAGCACCCTAAAGGTGACACCAAATATCAGTAGAGACTTTGTTTGATGCCTTATTTTTATCTTTTTCATTTTATACCAAACATATGAATAGAAGCTGCTGAAAACAGTGAATCACATATTGTATTAAACTGAATAACACAGCAGGTGAATGAAACCACACAAATACTTTTTTTTTACCCTGATGTTTTGGGGCATATTTGACTTCTTCTTTGTGGCTTTTAGACTTTAAAACTCACTGCGCCTCATAAGGATTAAACACACAACCTTCAGTCTTTTATCTCACTGAGCTCTCTTTTTATTTTTGGCCTGTTCTTCTGGGTACTGTTACAAACTAAAAACACAACTTATTATCACTGCATGTTTTATTAGCAAACATTTGAACAAAATTGCATTAATTAATACTCATGATAACTCTACTTCTGGCTTTGTTTTGGTCTCCATTAAATATTGAAATATCTCCACTATCCCCCGTTTCCCTGCTAATTGTATTGTGCACTATTGAACTTTGTTTTATTTAATCTATTCACCTATTTCTAATTATTATTAAATGCATGCATATATTTCTTCAAATATATATATTTTATTCATGAAATGCTGTAGTTTTCCCTGCTCTATCTTAAAGGTCCATCCACCCTCTTCAATATTAATATTTATTTATGCATTTATTCGTCCACTGAGAATCTCTGAGAATAAACAGGTGGGAGGTCAGAGCCTCGCTTGCAGGCACCTGTGTATTAGAAAACGTTTTCTAAACATGTCTGCCCCTCGTAGTAAACAGTGTAGTGAGTAAACGGTGGCCTGCAGTGGGAACCACGCTGAGGAGAGTTAGCAGGCTGATAAAAGTGATACAGCGCAGAGCTGAGGGCATTGCAGCCCAACATTAAAGTTACTTTGAACTCCTGTAACTTTAATTCTCTTTGACATGGAGAGATGTAGCTGTGAGCCACACCACGTACAATACAATTAAGATCAGTGAACCACAACCACCATCAAATAATCGTCTGTCTGTCTGTTAGCTTGGCTGGGAGCTCTGGTTTCCCTCTCAAGGTCAGGGACAGTGAAAGGTCTTTGGACCACCAGCAACATTTTTAGACACTGAGACTAGAAAAACACCAACAACGAGGACAGAATCAGTGCAAACTACACAAAACATCATCAACACAACCCTGATTATTCTGCCTAATAGGCAGTTATAACTTTTGGGTTTGATCTATTTTCTGGAAATGTTTCTGTCTCTGCAAGAAACATTTCAAACATTTATTAACAAGGAAAAGGCTGACTGAGCAAGTTTCCTCAGCTTTTCATCAGGCGTGTCTAGTTTTGATCTGATTAATTGAGTGGAAATAATGTATGACAATGTAAGTTATGCACATTCAGCAGTGGATACCACATGACAGTGTTACTTAATAGGCTAATTTTTGTCCTTTGTGGAAGTCCTTGTCATTAATTTATAACAATAAAACATCTGCACTATAACACACATTTAATCGCTTAGCATTAATGTCATTACATTCCAGTTTGATTAAATTGTCTTCAGGATAAATTACCAGCTTTGACAGCATGTGGCAGGTGCTGTGTTCATCTTGTGAGTCTGTGTGTTTATCATTAGTTTTGAGTACTTTGCAAGATGTTTATATGATTGATTCGATGCATAAAATGATACTCAAGTAAAGTATAAGTACCTCAAAACTGCACTTAAGTATAGTATTTGAGTAATGTTACGTAAGATCTAGTTTGTAATAAATAGGAAGTATTTTATCAGACAGATGTGATTGACTTGGTTTCAGTACAGTTTGTCTGATTACAGCACAAATATTTATTGTAGCGTTGGAGATTTTGCTCTGTGGATCTGCCGGGCAGCGTATATATAACTGTTAGTAACATGCATTTTTTACTACTGAATGACTCTCAGCTCCCTCTGTCTGTCTGTCTGTCTGTCTGTCTGTGTGCCTGCCCTCTTCTCTCCTCTCCATAAATGACAAGTGTTGTAATTACAGTCATGTTCCGTCTCCATCCACAGTTTCACAGAGGAGCTCTGACAGCTGAGCAGGACTTTGACACTCCCTCGGCGCTAATGCTTCACAGCCTATCATTAAAACAGACTCTGGGGCGGGACGAAGCCGGGCGAGGCTGCGTGTCATGTAACTCCTGACATTGTGATTTCGAATATGGCTTGTAGTGATATTTCAGTTGAAAAAATCTATATTTGTGCTGGGAATGTGAGTGGAGCATGAATGCAGGATGTTACAGTCACGCTGGCAGTTAGAGACTTCCCTTTACTGGAGTTTTAACATCAGTTCCAACCTTCAAAACCAGCGAAATCTTTGTTTTCACATGGGACATGAACCCTGTTCTCCTGGGTGAAAAGTCCGCCGTTTGTTGGGATTCCAGTTCAGTTCCATTATCATAATTAAACTTCTAACCAAGTAAAATAAAGCTGCTGTTTGAATCGTTACCAATTCATATACTTCTTATCGCTTTGGGACTGAAATCCGACTGAAGTTGCATCACGCTCCATTATTCTAATATCGTAGATTACATCACCGCTGCATTCACCATCTTTGAATGCCCCGGGACAAACTCCACTCTCTCAGGTGCTGAACCTCGGCTTTGTTGTCAAGGAAACACTGTGTGCTGCTCTGAGGACCTTTTTCAACATTTCATACAAAGCCTTCTGCCTACACAAAGCCATAATTCAGGGAGATGGTGAAAGCCGCTTTAGTGGCGGCCTCAAACTGAGGCCTCGGTTCCAGTTTAAAGCTTGAAAAGCATGTTTTCATCTCTTATTTTGAAGAGCAGCTTCGGCCACGGCCACAACTGAACAACCTCTGTGACGCACACGTTGTACTTTAGCCTCTCAGAAACACACGCAACATGATGTTCCTCGTCATTTGTTGACGTGGAACACATTCTTGACTAAGATAGCTACCAGGTAGACAAAAACATGTTCCTTTCCTTAGGACACACACACACACATACACACAGACACACACACACACACCGCAAATACAATTTCATTGTT
>CAFUXE010000223.1:357262-378821 GCA_903364295.1 Serranus cabrilla | reverse complement strand
ACACACACGAACAGCCCTTCACACTCACTTTGATAAGGAACTACACACACAGTGAAGAGACCTACAAATTCATGTTCACTTCATCATCATGATGGCAAAAATTAGAGTTAGTAGAGCATGACACAGACAATTACTGTGTGTATGCACATGTACGTACATGAGGAAAGATAAATACATGTACAGTGCTGTGGTAAGTAAGGTAAAGGAGGTATACTTCTAGATACATATACACACACACTGTCATGCACACACATGGCTCAGTGTAATACCTTGTTCGTCTGATGGCATATGGGCTCTCTTTCACTGATTTTATGGCTTACAGGGCTCTTAGCAGCACGCCTGAGTGATCCCACACACACCCCGTCCAATCAGCCGGGACAGTGATTTAGACAGTGTATCATTAGGTGCCACACACACACACACATGAACACACTTATACAGTATATGCGTGAATGTAATGGAGATCAAGTTGTCAAAAATGATTGTTCTGGGGGTGTAACACACACACACACACTCTGCACACCATGTCTTCAGGGACAGACTGGAGCAGGTGAGATGAGGGTAATGAAACGTGAAAAATATGAAAGAAAAACACACTCGGGCTCTGTGGAGATGCTTGGCGGGAGAAAGGGAAGAATGAGAATGAAGAAAAGTTTAAAATCTCCTCCAGCAGCACGAAGGCATTAATTATTGGATTTCATAATCATCCTGAGTGCCAGGTGCCCTTTAAATGGCACAATATTCAGAAAGTTCCTTTAAAAAACAATGTATAGACTAATATAAAAACAATCCCTCTCATCTCATCCTGACTCGTGACCCTGTAGAAGTGTGTGGAGGCGTCTGAATCTGCAGAAATCCTCAGTTTGCCTGTTTTTTCTCTTTATATTGGATTTGTGCAGCACGTTTATGTCAATGAGCATTTGGACTCATGGCCTAAAGCCTGAACCTGGGTCAGTGGTTTTCTAACATAAATTCTCCAAAACTGCAGCATTTATTTTTACAACCGTGAACTTACGTGTATCTATAATGTGTGCACATAATTTTGTGTGATCAGGTTGAAGGATATGCACCAGCTAACATCATGGATCAGCCCCTCCTGTTAATGCTCAGAGAAGAAACTACTATCAACCCTCCGTCAAAGTTCTGGTGAAACAGCCAACTGGCCAGCCCCCCAAACAGGCCTTTTTTTAGAGCAGACCTTTCGACTTGTCATAGCAAAGCACAGCTGATACTAATAATGATTGCTCTGTCCTGTTCATGTGCCCCAGTCAGCCGTGTCAGTGTGACCGTGAGCCGGCATGAGCAGGGCCTTTTTCTTTTTACATACCTTTTGCTTTTAACGTAACTTACATTTTACTTACGTGGCTCAAGTTTTTCTATGTGACTTATGTTACGTAACTTCCGGTAATCACGTCACCCTCGTAACTACTTCACTTCCGGCATTTACGTGCATTTATTTACTTTTTTAACTGTCTTTAAAACACTAATCAGGAAACTTCTCAAAAACAAGAGTTACTATTTTAAATGCATTTGTCATCTACAGTGGAAACATGCAGCAGTGGATCACACAGCTATAGGAACATGTTGTGTGTCATCCTTTGATGATACTGTTGTAACTGTTGCTTGATAACCAAACCCCAGCTGTTTCTCTGGCACTACCTGAGCTCACAAATGGGTCCTGGCATGGAAATGACAGAGTGGGGACGGATGGGGCTGTTCGGGCTGATCAGAAGCTGACTTCCATCTGGGACAGCAGGTGAACGCAATTAACTACCTGGCAGGACAGGAAACCAGAGGCACCCAGAGGAGAGGAGCTCCACACCACGCTGACTTCACACAGGACAGTAAGTAAGAACTTATACAGGTTAAATCATTGGCTTTAGAGTATTAGAGTGAGGATACACAGTGGGTTCAATTTCCTCAACACTTTGGTTAAGGGCAAGTTTTTAGCTGTTGTGAGCCAAAGACAGTTTTCCGCTCAGTGTCTTTTTGGGAGGAACATTGAGCACTAAAATATAGGAATAGCTACCCAGTAGTGCCACCAGTAAAAACACTTTTAAAGCAATTTATTCTTATGAACAGTTTGTGTAATATCTTAAAAAATATGACAATTGTATTTAATGTTCGGACATGGTTGGTTTTCTTTGTGTTCCAACATAGAGACATTGATTATTGCTCCGTCTAAACCCTCGTTTCTCGCTCAAATCCTCACTAACAACAACACCAGAATCTTTCTTTCTGCCCGCGATTTTGGGCCCCAAGAAAAAATTTCACATTGGGCGCCAAAATGTCACGACTGCAAACTAGACTAACCTTAAAAATATTACACTGTGCATACTGCAGGCTGCCACATTTTGCATTAAATATACAAATATGAAATATACAATATGATGCCATCTATTACCTTAGTAATGTTTTAATGGTAATATTTTAAATTGGAAAATTAATATATAACCTAAACTGAAAATATTCAAAAAATGTTACTATTAAGATAAATTCACATCACCTATAACATAGCTTACATACTAGTGGTTGAAATTTAAAATATTATTTTGTTATTATAAAGAAAGCAATACAAAAGCTTTCTGAATGTTTCTTTTTTATATAAAAAAACACTACAATTTTATAAGTACACTGAAAGAAAGTTTTCTTGTAATATTAAAAATATAATATTGACATTTTTTATTGATGTTCTGATAGTTTTTTGTCATGGGCCCCTAAAGTCATCCTAACTTGCACCTTCATATATGTGTCAGTATGAACTGTACTGATGCACTGTAAGCATTAAAATTACACGTGTAAACGGGGAAGAATGACACTATATAAGCATCATGACAAGAAAGGAGTGAAACAAACTAGTTTTTAGAGGTTCTAGCTGCGGGCTGAGGACAAGTCCATCTACATGGGTGCTCATCATTACCCATGAATCATTGCCTTTTGTTGGATGTATTATCCCATTGTGTTTGAAAGGGAGGAGGGCAGGAGTTATATAGTCAGAGAGAAATACATTTTAAACCCTGGGTGTGTGGGAGCCATTAGCCGCAGAGCCATGTTATTATGTGCCTGTCACCTCAATGATAAGTGGAGCTATTGTGGGCAGCGCTGCGCAATATATGTGGCATTTATACGGAGATGTTAGAGTCGAGGCAGAACATCAGGTTTTTGAGCATTGTATTATTATATCCTGATCTTTTCATTGTCTGATCTGTTCACCGTGTCCATCAAAGCGGTTAGACATTTCTCTCTATGAAAAACAGCCGCCCTTCCCTTTGGAATCACTCAATCTGCTGTTTTCTTGAGTCAGTTATGGTGTGTGTTTGTGTTTGTGTTTGTGTGGACGACCTGTCCCAAGACACTCAGCCATTACCAGATTAAATGGGTCTCTTAAAAAACCTGAGGAACTTAAAAACTGCAAGAAAGGAGACTTTTCCTGAAATTTGATGTTCCATTACCTCCAAGAATCAATATATCTCAATTTGCATAAAAATGTGCTTTCTGCCAGACAAGTAAAATAACGATGTGTCAGCTTTTGAACATTTATTGTACTTTGTGATTAAAGACTCCGAATGGCGGCAAAACAGAAAAAATATGTCTGTCAAAATCTGCACTCAGTATGACTAATGTACAATATGAACAGCTTTTAATGTTGCCTCACTGGGTTTGACTGGGACATGTTGAGTGGTTATTAGCATGACAGCTCAGAAAAAGTGCTGTAATTCTGCTCGGTGGTGCCCTTTGCACTGTTCCTGTGTGCCAGTGTTGGTTTGTCTGCATAAATCAGCTTGTGTAAGTATATGTGTGTGTGTGCATGGGGATATGTGTGAGCTTGCTATTGTTAATGAGCGTAGTGTGATCAGACCAGAGGAAAAGATGTTCATCATAATTATACGTGAAATCTGAATCAACCGTCATGCTTCACTGACGGTCAGGAAGGACTGATGGTATTTAAACATACAGAGTGAGGCGACTCATTGAGAGGTAAGGTGAAATTGTACATAACCTTCAATATGTTTTGCACATCAAGAGACAGCAAGAGGTTTATCCTGCACTTCAAGTATTATCTTTATGACAAAAGTAATTGTGAGATGCTTCATTAAATTAGAGTCTTTGCTCCTGGATATAATGTTCACATTACATGCATGTCCTTGCCTCAATAATTTGAAGTAGTGCTTATACCTCCACCTTGAAAATTGAAAAGGTTGGAGATCTTGTTGACCTATATGCACTGTGAATACAATTTGCCCAGAGAGTAACATTACGGCTGTTGGCATCCACCAACTCTGCCTGAGAAAATGCTGTTCTCGCTCTGTTGTTTCTTTGGTTTCATCACGTTGCCAGTGTCTACAGACTCAGCAGAATCATGTAGCTGCAACATCATGACATTATTTTTAAATAATGAAGAAGCTGTGTTACGCCCCTGCAAAATATGTAAACCTACAGTTTATTTAGGGCTATAATAAAACGCCCAGGAAGCCTTCATAAAGTGAGGGCAGAGGAGAGTACCTGCAGCAGCTTGTGCACAACAAAACGTCCCAGTATGCTGAAGAATAAAGGTTAGATGTGCCAGTACTGCTAACTGGTGAACCGGTTTACTTTTAGCACTGAAATGCATCAACAATACAGCAGCTTTTTCTCAGTTGTTTGTTTATACACACACATTCACACATGCTTACTAATTTCCCGGCCTGTCCACGAACACATTCTATATGTAAGACATTGAATGCATCAGTCAGCTGTATTGCTTTAGCTGGTTTGGCTGATTCTGTTTTGTTATTCTCCAGCAGTCATGCCTGTAGGGGTGCAGGGAGGAAAATGTAATCTCGATATATTGCAGATAGGTGAGCTGTGAAATATTCATTTTCCCTTCCACATTATTGCCTCATAGTTCTGATGGAGGGTAAAAACACAGTGAGAGACATTGGTACTTTTCCACACACTATTCCCGGATTTTATAACACTTCCTCCTCACAAAATAATACACACGATGTGCCAGGTGAGGCCATCTTTTATGTGTTCATGTATTTATTTATCACAGCGTATTTTGCTTTACTGGCCTTCTGTCTGCTCGTTAAAGCCATAAATTCACCACACTGCAGTTTATGAGAAACCACTGCTTTAATTAATCAAAGCAATCATAAATATAAACCATTAACTGGATCACTGAATCAGCATGTGACCGGTCTCACAGATATAATGTGTGTGTTGGCTGCAGGAAATAAACAGATTATTAGTTAAACAGATAACTTTAGGCTTTAGACGAGGTTTATGTATGAAAGATGCTTCCCTGCAGACATGTTATATTAAACAGGATTAAGTGTTGATTCTCTGATGCTGTAGGTTACAAAAAATACATGTTGTTCTTTTAATGTTGTGAGATTATTGCATAAGGAACATGTTTTGTTCTCTGTCCCTCTCTCACACACACATCCTCCGTCCTTGGTGAATGTAAAATCGCCACAATAATAAGATCTGAGGATTAAGATTACGCTGATCTCGGCTCAGTGTGTGGTCTGCAGATTAACCGGGCAGACACAGGTTTAATGCTGGGTGACTGACTCCAGAGCAGTGCTTACAATAGCCTGCAAACACACAGTCACACAGCCCAACACACACTTGCATCCACCTGAGGACACACACTCTCAGATGATCTGAGGTCTAGGTTAAGGCGGTGTGCTTTAAGAGGATTAGCATAGAGTTAATTAGCATACGGGTAATTAGCATAATGTGATTTTTCTGTGGTGACTGATTGACATTCTTGCGACCCGTCCGTTACATAACACGCTGCTTCCTTCGTGCACAGCCAAACTTCTCTGGCAGGAAAAAACAGAAACATCGCCAGAACAAGATTTCCCTGAAACTTTGCCATGAAATGTCAAGAAAATATGAGGGCAGGATAAAAATATATATGCAGCTTCAAAGCAAAGCCCTGAAACATTGTTTTTGACACCAACATTAACATATGTATATTCACTGACACCCGGCTCTACCGCTTGAGATAGCTTTTTACCTTTTGTTTGTTTTGTTCTTCGTGCTGCACATGGACTATATGAGTATGTATAGACTGTATAAATCCTACTTCTTTCATCATCAAACCCACAGACAGCAAACAAGCTGTGACAAACCTTCTGTAGCCCTCTGCTGCCTGCTGAGCAAAAGTAAATGTAACCATTGGCTGGTGTGAAATGTTTACCTGTTTGACAGATGCATTCTTTTGTCTGTCTACATCACCAGTAACATCACTTACTGTAGATACGCTGATGATACACAAGCTTTTCTGTCTGATGGAGTGAGTCGACATTTTACAGATTAAATTCTCCTAAATTGTGTCGACATTTATTCTATTGTGTCCAACTGCTGCAGTAAATGTGCCTTCATCTGCCTCTATATATATCTGTCATTGTGGTAAAAGTACAGTAAGGGACATATTGCCATTATCATGCTGTAATGAACAAGGTGATAGAGCAGCAACATGCCTCCGAGGTCTCATCATTTCCATCTGCTAACAAGGAGCACCAACCAGGTCAGTTAGAAAGACTAATGAAAGACATGGCAATAAAAGTAGAGAAGGAGAAACAGAAGGAAATGAACTGTTGAAGGAAAATCAAATGAAACCTGGGTGATTTTGATTATCATGACCTCCAACATCAAATTGACTATTTAAGCCCTGTCTCCATTAGTTTAACAGCCTAACGCTGCTTAAAATGTCCAATTATATATGCTGATATTTAAGTTTTATCCCTTCTGATAAAAAGGATAAGAGCAGAAAAGTCTTCACATACATGTCAGTTGTTGAGCGTTTTCGGTCAAATCATAATTACTACGGCCACTAGAGGTCGCTACTGTAGCAAATGTTAATGTGTGCCCTAAAACACACTTAAAAAGTAAATAAATGTACGTAAATGCTGGAAGTGAAGTAGTTATGAGGGTGATGTGAACCACAAAGTCACATAATAAGTTACGGGGAAAAAAAACATTCACAATTTGGTGATAAGTGGTCGTGGTAATTTCAAGTTATTTTGTGAGATCAGAATTAAGTGACGACCATAATTATACGTAAAAAACATAAGTTACATAAAAACATTCAGTCTGGCTGCAATACTGATGTGCTCCTTTCACAGAGCTTCTGTAAATAGGGTGTGGGAATACACTGAAAAGCACTTGGTGCTTTGCAGTAACTATGCACACACACACACAAACACATACACACAAACAAACACACACACACACACAGGTATAGCGCAGAGGTGCCCACAGCTGACTGATGATTTTGTCTTTGAAAATCATTTTTTCAAGTTTCCCCTGAAATAAAATTAAAGCATCTGTCACCGTGTCTGAGCTCATCACTCTTCGTGTAGCTCCCTCCCTCTCTCTCTCTCTCTCTCTCTCTCTCTCTCTCTCTCTCTCTCTCTCTCTCTTTCTCTCTTATTTTCCCAATTTATTTTTCCTCTCCATCTTTCTGTATATCACGTCTTCCTCACCTCAATTCATCTTCATCCTTCCTGCAGGACCATGTTCTCATTTCTTTCCTTCTCTGACTTCCTTCTCTTCTTCCTACCATGGTCAACATTCACCTCCTTTTTCTCCCCTTGCTCCCTCATCTCATTACCTCTATTTGGTTTCCTGTCTTTATCCTCACTCTTTCCTCCATTCGCTTCATCCTGTTCTCCAAGGGGGTAAACAGGCCCATCTATCACCCACCTGGTTGCTTATGGATGCAGGAATCTGGAGCTCAACTTTTTATATGTTTTTCTCTCAGCATTTTACAGCCATTTGTCTAAAATCTTGACAGCTCAGCCACAAAGCTTCGACAGACCACTGGAAAGCAGACCTGCTGTTTGCCTAATGACATCAAGTCTCATATGTCTAATCTAAGGCACACGATGATGGCTGTGAGCGCCTGCGTGTTCAGACTGTGCAGCACTGACAGTTTGGACACCAACATTAAAGCAATAAGAGAATAATGCAGGAAGCAGAAGAATAGCACAGGACATAATGTTTGTGTGAATTAGCAGGTGGGGAGGACATGAAATATGTTTAATATTGTCATCTCCAGAAAACAAACAGGTAGTTATTCAACTAATGGCTGCCAATCTTTCCACACTATCACAACACGGAAATAGGAAACAAGAGTTGATTTCTTTTTTAAGATTTTGACACGAAAAAACAAACAGAAATTCCAACTTAATGAAGTGTCTTCTGTCAGACACAAAGTTAAATATGTGACTTTAGGTTGTTTTGACTCAAGTTTCTTCCACAATTTCCATACAAATACAAACATTACAATCGTATTCCATCACTGTTAGATGATTAAATCTTCATTTTATGAGGTAGACCATGCTGCCAAAGCATAACAACTGACAAACCAAGTTTCCTTTCCACTGTGTTGGGTGTGTTGATAAAAGGTGGTTTGTAAACAATATCATGGTGTTGGACCAGCCAACTATCTTTAGAAATGACTTTGAGTCCATATTGGACATTCATATATCTCGCAATTTATGTCCAATTCCAATGTTTCTTTATTTTTGTAAGTCAAATTTTATTGAAATGTTATTTACATTGTGACACATTGTCCCTTTTGGTCAACAACCTAACTTCTGTTTTTATGTAATACGTAATATGTAATTTATATAAACCTTAAACCTGCTGTACAACTCGTTTAAGGTCAGTTTAGCACAAAACCAATAATAGTTTTTCCTAAATGTGACATGGCAGCGATACACTGTGCAGCTGGTAACTGTCAGAGCTGTGTGTTCGCTGCACCTGCAGCTTGTCCACATGTTAAATGAAACCTTCTCTCTATATGACACAGAGCTGGAATACAGAGCTGTTTTGCCATTCGAGAGGTTGTTGGATCAATCTGTTGTATGTGAGGCATAAGCAGCTCCATTACCCAGGTGTAATATTCTCTGCCAGTGTTCAAAACAAACCCTCATTTGATCTCTTGTTGAGCTGTGTGAAGCTGCTCTGTTGTCTCTTTGGTTGTGGTTGTCGGGGGCTCATCTGGCTCAAACATTATTGCTCTACCAGTGTAGTGTTTATCATGTTTGTTTATTGCCACAGCAATCCAAGCCACAAGGACGTCTCGATTTTACGTGCAGACTATTTCGACCGTGAAAGGAGCCAGAACAAGCTGGTGATTTTTATCTGCTATTTGATGTCTTCTGTAACTTCAAATGCTTGTGTCAAATGTGATGCTGCACAGTGCGTCACATGCATATGTTGTAGTATTTGAAGATTTCTGTATCTTTTTGAAGCAAATGCATGTGTTACTTGCTGTGTAAATGCACAGAAACCTTTTCATTGTTGAATTGTCGTTCTAGTACGTGTTATTTATCTTGAAATTCTCATTTTCACATGTTTCTGTGCAGTGCAGGCTCTGCTGTCACTGTTTTGACAGGACTGGAGGTGTGTGTTGCAATCAGTAGAGGGCAGAAGACAGCTGTGGAACACACACACACACACAAAAACACACACACACACTCTACCATTTAGACATACAGTCCAACCCCATGCCTGACCCCCACCCACACACATCTCGCTTACTGTACAGCTTACACGCACACTGACACTGCTCGTGTTTACCATGTGATTTGTAACGGAGGAAATGAAAAACCGAGGCAGTGCTCCGAGGTGGCTGCTCTCTGCTTGCTTCAGTCACACTGAGATCAACTCATTTCACAGCTAAGTGCTCTGATTGACTCTGTGTGTGTGTGTTTGTGTAAGGTGTGCAGGATGACCTCCTCTCTGCAGCCATAACGTCGATGATGCGATTCTAAACCCCCAATATGTTCAACGGCGCTTTGGAGAGCTCATCGCCAACGGATTAGTATTTGTTATTATTTGAGGCCCAAAGCTAATATTGCCATATAAACACCATTTCTGTTTATATTTGTTTACCCAACTGACTTAATCTGCAAAGAGCCTTTAGATGGATTTTGCATTACATTTATTTGGCATATGTCCAAAGTCATTTGCAATGAATGCATTCAACCTGCCTAGTAAACAAAAGTTAGATGTCTTTGAAAGTTGGTAGTCTGGCCCCTCAGAAAACAACAACAAAACATCTTCAATGTTAAAGTGCAACTGCTTAGAAATGATGCAGAAAGGAAGCTGTGTGCAAATCCTGCCCAAAGATCTGCTTTAGTTGATGCCTTTCCATCCAGTGACAGAAGCCAGGATCCATCAAGGTTGAAGCAAATTCTGAAGCCAAATTTTGAAATGTTGCATAACAGAAATGCAAGTTAGGGGCATTTCCATCCACTGAATGTTCTAGAAAACCAAAGAACAGAAAGCAACTGAATAAAGAATTATATGGCCCTTAAAAAAAGGCCAATTAAACACAACTAGACATAACAAGATTAGCTCTACTAACAGACCTGTCACAATGAGCCAGAGGTGAACTTAAATACTGACTGATCAAACCAGTAAAGACACATAGGGAGGAAAGCAGAAACACAAAAAAAACCTGTTCCCCCCGTGCTGTCGGGGCGCTTGGTCTGCTCCGTGGTCTCTGCATAACACCAGGCTCCACCCACTTCCCAACTGTTTCTCAACCAGGAAGGAAATCAGCTGCCAGGTAACACAACTCAAAGAGAAATAAGTTGTCAGAAAATTAGAGCGATTAGCAATATGACAAAACAGGGGAATTAAAAGTGTGTAACTGTTTCAAAAAGTCCTAATTAAGGAATTAGGAAGTTTGAATGACTGCAAATGAAAAAAAAACCTGACCTGGTTTGAAAGGCTGGTACTCACATTTTTGGTGATACTGCTGCTGCTGGGGCAGAATCTGTGACCTCAGCACTGATTAATATTTCTCTATTAATAATCTCCCTCCCTCCATGTTTTGAATGGAAGGAAAACAATTTAATCGTACATCTTTTCTAGACTTTCCAAATGTTATTGGACCTAATAAAAAGTAATTTTGCAGGGGATATGACATTCTGCTAATTCATGGATAATCTTTTCCCAAAGTAAGTCGTATTTTAACGCCCTCTGCCTTTGTCTGTTGATAACACCAGCAACAACAGTAATGCCCATCAAAATAACAGTTCCTGCTCTTAAAATGTTTGGGATATCCTCTGAGTTTTTTGGGCATTTCTGGTTGTAATGGAAACAGCCACAAGGCGCAACTGTAATTTATCGAAACTTCAGAAATATTGCTTTTATTTTGGAAAAAGTGTAATGGAAATGCAGCTACTGTCACTCTTTTTGTAGTATTGTAATTCCAGTGTGTCCAGTGGGGCTTGGAGTAAACCCCTACAAACACTGTTAGCTCTAGCACCATTAGTGCAGCTGTGATTTGGCTCAGCCATCTTTATGTTTGGACATCTGGTGCAGGCAATCCTGGCTCAGACTGAAGCTTGATTTCAAAGTCACACACAGCACCTTAAAAGCTGGTAACACAACTGGACTCTGCTGTGTTATTATGCTTTCCCTGGTAGGCCAGGTTTCTATCGTAAAAGGGGGTTACTCACAGTGATAAAAAATACTCATCAGACTTCCCTTTAGCTTTACGCGGTGTCTTTCAGCTCAAACTCAGGTTTTGTGGAGAGCAAATGTGCTGTTGTTCATTCTCAAAGCTCTCAGCCTGGTTTCCAGCAGCACCAGAGCTCTGTACGCTCACCACCACAGATGGCAGGCAGACTAAAGTAGCTAAAAAGTCATATTTCCCTAATTTCCTTCCAGGCTATGATTTAGACCAAATAGACCGAAAACAAGAGTGATTTTGTTTTTATTTTTACGTTCCGTCTCATCAGGTTACTAAGCACACAGAAAATGAATACTATGCTGCTATGTCAGCTTGATTCCCAGACTGATAACTTGAGAATGTTGCCCCTGAGTGGCCATAAAATCCTTATTGTTCATTCAAATGAGACGGACACACTGTTTACTTATTCATTCGTCCATTTACACAATCTAAACAATGTCTTTTGTCCTTTCCTTTATTCAGCCTTAAGTCCATTGACCCAAAAATGTCAGACTGTATATTCTAAATAGTTGATGTGACCAAACATGAGAAGACTATGAAATGTAATTTTAAGAAGCATCACTGGTTAAAATCTTCATAAGCAATGATGCATATTTATCCCTTTTTTCTTTGCATTTATGTAACAAAACATTTGATTTTTCTATGTCACTAGATTCAACATCCCCATTTTTTCTCAGTAGAATCTCCAGAAACTACATTAAATGATAATCACTGAGATAAACTATAGGTAGACGGTGCTGAAAATGTATCTGAATCCCCTACTCAACCCTTCCTTCACAAAACTAGACACAATATGTCCGTGGATGCAGACTGGTAATGAAACAATGATTAGTGTTATAATTCCTGCTGGCTGATTTTCTCTGATTACAACTTATCACCAACAGATTTTAATCAGAGGCCGCAGCAGATCACCCAGAGACGCATCAAGGTGAGTAAAAATGAATCCTTCGTACTGTTTTCATCTGTGGGAAGATTAGAAAACACAGGGCAAAATAATCAAGTTTCCACTTGAATGCTGAAGGAAACAACCAGAGGAATCGCCTCTCGAGGTTCAGCTCTGTTTGTGAGGATATTTGCCTGCAAAATTAGATATTGATTTTTCTTCTTTGTTGCTCTCTTGATCTCTCATGTTGGCTGTCTTTCCTTCTCCGGCCTCTCATTCCCTTCTCACCTACACTTCCCCATACAGTCTAATTACTGAGCATGCACAGCCTTAAGGAGTCTTCACACGGCAGCCATATTTGATTTATACTGTATTCCAGGTGGGTTGCCCTACTTTGGAGAAACTACTGTAAAACTCCACCAGTGTTTTAGACTAAATTGTTATGCTTCTTATCCCTGGAGGCCTAAGAGTCTGCAGATGTTCCTCCAAACAGGAACGGCTGAATTTAGTGATTATCTCCTCATCTCTGGATGCATATTAGTGTGCAATATGTGTCGTATTTTCAGCTCAGTAAAAACTTGCAGGTTTTCACCACTTTCAGACCCTAGACACGAATTTATTCTTTCATTTTCATTACATTTATTACATTTTTTATGAGTGGCGCTTTTCTAAAACGTCCACCACAAAAGAGGAATTACTCAGTTAAATCAGCTTTTCTCGAGTAAGAATAAAAACCTGCAGACTCACATCCTCCATGGACGTAAGCAGGGAGAGACCTTTGATTTACTCTCTTTCCAGTGTGCTTGGTGCACATCAAAATCTCCTTTTCCTCCTATTTATCTTTCTTTTTTCACTCCGATCTTCACTGTTTCAAATGCTCCACAAGCAGTGCAACATCCGTGTATACGTTCCAGCTACAGGCAATAATGTTTTCTTCAGGCCAGCCGGTTCTCCAAAACCCTTCATTCATCTATAAATGTATGAGCAGCCTGTCAGGTGTGTGAGTGTGTGTGTGTGTGTGAGTGTGCGTAGCAGTAAATCAAAGTGCTGCGGGTTAAGCTCCTGCATGTCAAGCATGTTTCGTTCACACACACACACACACACACACACACGGCTGCAGTCATAGAGTTGCACATACATATTGACACACAAATCCACATATGCACAAACACAAACTGAAGTAGATTCTCAAATTAATACCACACACACACAGACACACACTGCTTGCTGTCTGACAGCTATCAAATGGAAGGCAAGTGTATCTCAGTAAATACATATATGTATATATAGACTGTTTTAATCTATCAGGCGGGTGTGACAGGCCTATTTCCTCCGAGTCGGAGATGCTGATGGTTTTGTGGAACTCAAAGCAGGATCAATTTGTCACGTCCACATTGGCCTGAGCATTACACCATATCCTTATTTTCTGTACCATCAGCATTGCCTGTTTCCCACTCCAATGTCTTGGATATTTACATTTAGAAATGGGAATCATCACAGTTGGACGGCTGCTTTGAAAACATAACTGCAGTGAAAAGTTTCCCTGTTGAAGCAGCAGTCGGGAACTTTTTTCCTTGAGGAGTGTGTTGGTAGGCTGTTGTCGTCCCCAGTGTTTGGTCACGCCCCTACGCTTGTCACTCATCTTGAGGAGCTGTCACCTAGTCTGAGGGTCTTGTAAGCAGCATCCGTAAAGCTCCACAGACTGCAGAGGGGAAATGCAGAACATTTCGTTCCTCAACCTGAAGACATTCCTGCACGTTGTCTTTTTATGTACAGTGTCTTTTTCATTTACTGCACAGTTACACACACACAAACCTGAAAGCTGCCAAAATAAACAGCTCCAAATAGAAAATGTGGTCTAGTGCCTATAGCTCAAAAGCAATGCTGTGTTATGCTTTAAGATGACAGAAGTACATTTACAAGAAATTGAGGCGTTATTAAGACAGAGACAACCCAACTGCATCGAACAAATTTTCGACACATAGCAGTCCAAAAGAAAAACACAGAAAACTGCCAAAGCCATTGACGCCATATTTCTACAATTTGTGTTTATCATAACAAAAGATAAAACAAAAACACTGGTGGAATGTAATTTAGTACTTTTACTCAAGTACTATCCTCCAGTATTTACATTTAATGTTGTATCATACTTCTGATGAATGCACATGCCTAAAAATCCCCACATCCCCAGTTTTAAACTCAGGCTGTTTTTTATAAATTTGCTATCTTCCGAGAGGTGGAGTTGTGCTCCACAACCTAAAAAGACATGATGAAACTGTCCTCAAACGCTGAATAAACTGAGTGTAAAATTGATAGATTGCAGAGCATTATTTCTTGAGAACACAAAGTGCCAAACCAAACATGTAGATTTTAGAACAACTTTAAATTTTTTCTCGTATAAAAACAGTTTTTTGTCTTGTAAAGCCTCTTCAAATTTGACAAAGTAGGGAACACGGCACCTTGTACAGTGGCTGTTGTAAGAATGTAATTTGTGAATTTGGCTGAGCGTCATGACGTTAATGAGCCTTCACCACCTGCTACAGTTTCTGTTCACCTTTTTGGACTCAATTTGATGCTGTACTTAGCAGCTGCTGAACTACAACGTGGAATTTGGAGCCTTTTCATCTTCATTTATACTTGTGTTAATATAATATTAGAACCATTACATAAGCATGCAATTTCCAAATGAAGCCATCAGTGCAAACCAACACTTAATTATAGCTAACGGCTTCTTAATAGAATTGTTTTCAGCCATTTATCTCACAGCTTTGCTTCTTAAAGCTACATTCAAATACAGTTTGTGCCTCGGCCCCTAAATGTAGCCTCCAATCAATCCGTCAGGAAGGAGCTGCTGGATAAACAGACCGGCAGACGGATAGATCGGCTCGCTTTGCCTTTCTACTTTTCCACTCCTCCACAAACACAGTCCAAACCTCCTGTCACATCCCGCCACACAACATCTCTTTTTCTTATTACTCACTTTTACAACTGGTTTCCTCTCTCCATCCTCCCTTTCTTTTTGCTTCCCCCTCTCTCTCCCCATCAAGACATTATGAAGTTGAGATAAAAGCTCCACTGGAGCCGCCTCGGAGGACGCACATCCCAACTGCTGCTGTCTGCAAGGCCAAATATATCAAACACAGACTGATATAGACAAGCAATGTCCCGTGTCCTCAGAAATTGGATTCCCCTCCAACCTCCCCTCACTTCTCTGTCTTCTCTTGCTTCATCTATCAACAGTGTCACATACAATTCAACTCCCTAAAGTACATAACATCATAGAAAACAACTGTGCCAATGTGGTGCAGTTCAGTGAAAATGGCTGAAATGGCCCAAGTACTGCAAATGTATAGGACTGTGACTTGAGGGTGTTGGTGCAGAAACTGATAAACTTACTTTATAGAAACAAAGGGACACACATAGTGCAGGGACCTCACATGCAGAACCAAAGGGCTACAGATTTGTAAAACACATCTGTATTTATCTCACGTCGCTTGAGAAGGAAAACAGACTTTTTAGAGGGTAGAGGTCTCCAGGAGATACGTGTGTGACATTGTTCTAGTCTTAAATATGAAATATAAGCAATTTAATTAATGAAAATGAACTGTAAAAGTACAAAATGGCTTTGAGCATAATGTAAGTAGATGAAGGCCATTCCCAGGCTCAATTATAAACTCTAAGGAGGTGATGTTTTCACTGGCGTTTTGTCTGTTTGTGTACAAAATAACTCAAAAAGTTCTGCACGGATTTGGATGAATTTTTAGACAACGTGTGTATTGGGACAAAGAACAGGTGATTAGATTTTGGTGGTGATGGATGATCGAGAACATCATCTGGAATTTATATTGTGAATTTATATTATTGCATGCATGTAGTTTGTGAACAATACAAAACATGAACAGCAATGCGATAAATTCAACAACAATGAACTGGATCGCATTTACACAAAGTATGTAGAAAATAAAAAGGCATAAACCTTAATGTAATGCACGAGCTGGCTGGTTTATCAAACAGTTACTTCCACCTTTAGTGAGGTACGCATGAGATTTCAGCTATTTTTTAACAATCCAGAATGAGAGAAGTATTTCAGTGTGTGGAGTGTGTGGTACATCTGTCAATTCATGCAGCCAGTGTGTGTTGCGCTGACAGTGGCATCCATAGCCTCTTTTTGTTGAAGTGTTTGAGCTTTGTGCTGTTTTCTGATGGAATCTAATGGGGCTATACTCAGCCTGCTGTATGCCCAGGCTGCTAAGTGGCCTTCTCTAGAGAAAGAATTAGCATTATATTTCAAATGGAAAAAGGGCTGGTGTGATTTGCACCTGGGCACAGTGTGACACTGTTCCTCGAGTGATTAAAGACCTTTAACTGTGTGTGCATGTGAGAAAGAGGAAAAATGTCTGTCAGCATGGAGCTCCGACACAGACAAGATTCATATTTCATGTCATTCATTTTCATTGCTGAAGCTTGTGTGTACTGTCAGCTCTTTCCGTCCCCTATGCTTATAAGCATCACCTTCTATAATATGCCTGCAGAGACACTTTACAATAATGCTAATGTGCACAATATCAAATGTCAGAGAAAAGGTCACCACATTGTTACAGACTCCTGCCCATGAAGGGAAGGAAAGTCTTCATCTCAAGCTAAGTGAACCTGACTTTACTGGTCAGACTGCCAGACTTCGTTTAAATTATTGAACCTTTTGCACTTTCTGTAGCAAATCACAAGTGTCTGCAGAAAAAAAGAGCATTTTTAATATACAGAAACAAATGAATATAGAGACTCTTAGAGAAGGAGAAAACAGTTATGTAGTGTGCTCAGAATGATCAGGAATGAAAAGAAATGCTCCAACAAAGACTGGAGCCATTTTTGCATGTTTGCATCACACATTTTGTTTAGTTTTTTTGGTATGGAAAACTTTCAGTGTATGCTTAGTTTTATTCAATCAGATAATTTAAAATATGGACATAGTCTCTGTGACGTCCTTGGTGGGGTGAATGTATCTCACCTGGGTGAGTTAGTTTATGATTAGATTAAAATTGGGAAACTAGCTATAGAGAAATGTGTTGTTTGAAAGCTTTTGCCTGCTTCAGCAGGCTGCCATGCCTCGTGCTAAAATGAGAATATCTGAATTCTGAAATGAGTTTGTAAAAAGCTAAAAAAAGATAAAAGCAAATGTTATTTTTTGAATCATTATACCCTATACCAGTGGAGAATAAGCCAGTGATGTGATCAGCTGGTTCAGAAACTGGTTGCAACTGGCTTTGTGTTTCTCTCTTCTTGTCTCTGTTCCATCAGGGAACCAACAGACTTACACTGTCAGCAGTGTAGCTTTACCCAAGGTCGAACAGCGGCTCATCACTGTGTGTGTGTTTGTGAGATTTAAGCCTCCTGTGGGTGGCCACTTCAGTGTTGCTGATTGAGTCTGTGCCTGTGTGCAGTCCTCTGTGTGTGCGTATGTGTGTGTGGTCACTAGGTGATTACAAGTGTCACATTAAGACATCGAGATGTCAGTTCCCCCTTGGATAAATATAAATATGATCGCAGCAATGTATGGCTGGATCAGTTGTTCCCCTCCCTGCTGGTTTTTGTTGATATTAATATAGAATCAAATCAATTTGAATATCTGAATGCAGCTTTTTTATTGTTAAAAAACTCCACATATTGATATTTCCCTGTCGTGTGTGTTCATAAAGGAATTACTGTGCTGCTGAAGTGACAGCGGGAGGGAATTTGGTAGTGCGGCTTAAGTACTCTAATGATATGCTGAATTTCTGCATCCTCCACGGCTGCACAGGGCTGCATATCTGCAGCTACAACCCCCCTGAATGCTTTAGTTATGGATTTGGTCTGAATCTGCATGGAGAGGCTGTTAAATGCTGCAGGGAGAATATATTCTCCTTTCCTATCCAACTGTCATTATTCTGGCTTTATGGAAACCTACAGGTGATGTCAGGGAGGTTACATCTATATTTCATACAGTCTATGGGTAGAATGTGACAGAAGTAGCCATCATGTTCCCTGTGATGGTTAATGTGCAATTTGCTTTTCATGTCACAGTGAAATTAATTAAAATGGTGTGACTACTTGATCTAATTGGAAATTTGCCAATTTTCACAACCAATTGCTATTAATGACTATATTAATGAATATGGATTTTTCTGCTTCAGTAAAATTTTCATGCACATTATGTAAATCTATAGTGGCTTCCTGCTCATCACTGCGAGTACAATAAATGCTTGCTGTGTGTGAGAGATCACAGAGTGAGCTCAGTACTCCAGTAATCTCACTTCAGTTCAGTTTCCTAACAGCCAGCCTGATTCATCCGCTCTTCACATCAAAATGACAGCTGCAGATATTTTGGATCAGCTTTGAAAGAACATATGCGCGTGTTACGGGTGTCATTCATGCCCGGTTGGATGAGGATGTTTCTGTGGGGGAGTTGCTGTCCAGTTAAGGCTGCAGTGCAATTCCCTGAAAATGAAATACAGCCACATTGCAATATTTGCCTCAGGATGTTTCTTTATATCACTGATACGAATGGGTGCAGACATATTTTTATCACAAAATGTTCCATCAGCAATGCAATCATGACAGCAGACATGAACTGCATTGCTTCTCTTTGGATATCTTCTTTCATTTCCCCCCTTGATGAATGCACACACTTTTGCAGAAACCTTTTCTGACAATCCTGTGAGAATGTGTTGTGTAACACCTCTAACTGTATCCTCCACGGTGATTATGGGTAATTTAGTGTCGCCGATTCCACAAGGCACAGCCAATGGTTCCTTTTTTACCTATAATTACAGTTACATGGGCGAAGTGCTGCTTGCAGCTTACATTACTGTGATGAAAGGCATCAAATGAGAGAAATTGGTTTAGTGACTATTAAAGCCTCTCAGGTACTTTACTCCATCTACCTGCAGCTCCCTGTAGTGATTGAAAACATAAGCAGCTGGTCTCCCGTGATGACTTTAAACGGATTATAAGAGATTCTGAGGTAAACTACATACGCTGCTGGTTTGTTAAGCAAAAATCCATATTGGTTTGAACCATGATGCTCCACAGTGGCGTCACAAAAAATTGGAGGAATTGTTTTCACTGCTCCAGTGGAGCGGATATGATTTTGACCTCTGCTTTTAGACATTTGAATTGCAAATGCACAAAAATAACAAACGTTGGCATATATGTGTATCAATCATTAACATAAGATACATTTGCTGTTTCCCACCAACCATCAGGACCACCAGGAGTTTTCTGGGTGAACCAATACTAAAAGTACACAAAAACAGCTCAGTTCTGTGTGGTTGACTGTCCAAGCAGAGTGTGCTGCCAGCCCACTGCAGATGGATATTACATCTGTCAGCCTTTATCTCTCTCCTAGCCAGCTGCTTTTGGTCCATTCGTGACCATGCCTTTTCCATTTCTCTTAAGTGGTGACATTTGGAAAAATCATGGAGACAATAAAACAAAAACAAAAAATTAGGTTGTGGAAAAGCTCAGAGAAAGGTTGATGCAGCCAGTTGTTAATTTTTTTTTATCAAGAAAGTGCTCTTACTAATAAATCCCCACACAGTAAAAATAGTGGACATAGTCACCATGATGTCACCCATTGGTTTGTGGATGGGTAAGCAGACATATTTACCTATGATTTAAAAGTTTGAAGTATCACTGTGCATGACAAAAGCTCAACACTAAGGTGCAGAGTAAGTAAAGAGTATTGTCTCCAGCTGTAAGTGGTGCATGGTTCACCTCGTTCATGCACCTCTGGGGCTCATGAAGGCAATTTGAAAGCAGGCTGGTCGTCCTTAAAGACACAATGACTGGAAAGTGTATCCTGTGTTAACAGGGGGTGATGTGGTGGGTGGTTAAATTAGTGCTCTCTTTCTCTCATGGGAAACTCAAATCAGGTCACAGTCTTGCCCTCCACTTAAACCCGTTAGCAGCTTGTGACCATATGCAGAGAGATTTGTTCAGTTTAACAAGGGCGGGAGTAGGAGGCCAAACTGGCTGTTTGGTATTTTAACCTCCTAACTGTAGGTGTTAACCAGCAGGCTGTGTTTAATCAACAGCTGATGATTAGAATTTAATTTATCTGCAAATCATTTCTCTGTGTGGACTTGGTGGAGCTCCAGCTTGTTATGAAACTGTCTCAAATTTAAAACCGATGCTTCTCCTTTTTTCCCATAAAATAATTTGTTTTTAGTTATATGAAAGAACAACACAAGAAAAATGCATTAGAAAGATGTTAGACATGCACAGATTTAAAGAGGTATACACATGGAAACACTATGATTTTTTCCCCCACGGGCGCCAAAATCAGCACAAAATAGAAGTTTATTACCTTCACAAAGGAGGTTATGTTTTCTCTGGTGTCCGTCTGTCTGTTTGTGTACAAAATAAGTGTCTGAATGGATTGACAGTGTAAGTGCTACAGTTTGATGATCTCCTGGTGGATTCACTCTGAGATCAATTTGATAATTTATTCATCAGCGGGAAACTTTCTCTGCTCTCTCACATGTTTGAAATGTATGAAGCTAATAATTAACTGAAACTTCCAAACAGTATAAGCTTCATCGTTAGCATTGTTTTTCATCTACTGAACTATGAAGTGTGTTCAGACTTAGCAAGAGGAATAACAGAGGAACTTATGATTACTTTGAAAGGAAACCATAACGTGGCTGTCAATCTTTTCTGATAATTAGGCAGGTTGCCTGTCATGCATAATGAGGTATTTGCTAGTTTAATTCTGAGGCTTGTTAAAAACGTTTCTCAAGAATGTAGATAACTCCTGTCAACTCCACTTGTATCCAAAAGTCTTAATTAAGAATCAGAGCTCACCTGTAATTACTTGTCAGTTTATTTTGTGGTATCCATGTTCTCTAGAAATTACATTTGTATCCTGCAGAGTGATTTTGCCAAATACTTTCTAAAAGAAATGTTGACAATGCTGACTGGCAATGTTTTTTAGTGCTCGTGCACATATTGGAGGCCAGGATTTGTGTCATTTTTGTTGTGAGCTTTGTGCTACAGAAACACTTTAGTTAAGGTTTGAGAAGGATTATGGTTTGGGTTAAATATAGAAGAATTTGCTTTTTCAATATACAACCCAGATTTCATAAAAGTTGTGTTGTGTAAAATTTGTGTAAAATGCATCAAATTCAGAATTCAGAACATATGCATTTATGAAA
>CAFUXE010000223.1:343602-355889 GCA_903364295.1 Serranus cabrilla | reverse complement strand
ATCTCATTTGGAGTCTTTGTGCTGTCGCCATCAAAGTTTAGAAACTTTTCTCTGTCTTTCATCTGTATCTGCCCTCTGTGACCACAGAGGATCTAACTGCCCCAATCAACATGGGATCTGAGCTCAGTGTGAATCAGGGAGCGAACAGCTGGTGCTCTGCTCTCACAAGGTGTGTGTGATCAATCAGTCTTAATCAGAGTTCCACTCTGGAGGAAATAATGGACTTTAGCCAGGCTTTGGGGGTCTGAGTGTAGAATGAGCTTGTCAGCAAAGAGATGGTGGCCACATCTGGACATTTCATGCAGATGATGTTTCAAAGTTGGCGCTGATTGTGAATATGATTTGGGCAGTGACGAAGGATCAGAACAAGTTGGACCCAGTCCGGTCCAATCTGTTGGCAGTCTGGAGATTCAGTAATGGAGTGTGGTGTTGACGGATTAATCGTTTTACCTCTGATTCAGTCGCTGATAATCATTTATTATTTTTCTCAACTCTCAGGAATTCTATGCAGCTCTGACCCTGGTCTGTTGTTGTTGTGTTAACTCGGTTGTTCTTTATAGCAGAAACTCTCATTATATGTGGGATAGGTTTCAGTGATCCAACAGGGGAATTTTGCAACAAAATAACCAACCTAAACTACAGAATAGACCATTCATCACTACCACACATACTGTGTTTTGCACATGTCATTTTACATACACGTACAGTTCATGGTTGTAAAATAGGCTGCCGTTTCTACGAATTTAGGCTACAAAACCAGGTTTTTAGGTTTAGGTTTTTGGGAAAAAACTTCCTGGCTAAGCATTATAAAAGACAGTTTAAAGAGTAAATAAATGTACGTAAATACCAGAAGTGAAGTAGTTACGAGGGTCATGTGAGCCACATAAGTTTACATTCACCATTGTCAATTTGGCTTCCTGTAAAAACAACCTATATTGAAGGGGAGACTAGTCTCAAATTGTCACAGTGAGAATGGGTCGCATTGAACCAAAACTGTCATTTAAAAAAAAAAATGCAATCTGTTACCTGTGATTTGCAGAAATGTACAACACCAAAACATTTGTAACTGAGGTTACATTTTTCATATCCCAAAATGTATGAGGCCACGTAAAGGCAATCTGGCTCTGACCAGAACTGTAATGAGTTGGCTTGAACTACAACAGCAAGAGCCTCGGAGAAGCAGAGGTGTCAAAACTCAATTTCTCAATTTGTGCATATTTTGAGGTCTTTGAATTATTGATCACACATTATACAAATCAATACCTACGAACAATGATGGCCAGACACTCGGCAACACTGATGGAAACCTTCCAGGGTTGTCAGTCGAGCTCCTGAGGGGACGATCACAGTTTATTCAGATTGTTCCCAACTGCACCAAAGATAGTCATTGTTCCACTGTTGCAAATCCTAACTTTGCATGCACTGTTAGCTTCCTGCATTATTCACACAGAAATAGAAAGAGCTTGCTGGAATGCTGTACAAAATAGCGACTCTAAAAATAAATACTTCCTTGTGAAGCCTGTAAAGCACATTGTAACCAAATGTATTGTGTAAGTATCAAAAAGGGAAGTGAGGAATTCTTTTATTTCCTGGGATACTTTGACAGTATGCACAGTCATCTGAGGCAGACATTGTGAATTAAACGTGACTGTCTGCAGCCCTGGTTGTAAGTTGAGTCCCACTGAATGTGACAAGAACACATGACTCAAGTTACTGAGGGGCAAAAAGGCCGAATCCTTCTGCAGGAGTGACTGAAGACTCTTATCAAACCACACACACACACACACACACACACACACACACACACACGATCACTGCTTCATTTATCACTCACAAAGCAGCATCTGAGCACACAGTAGAAAGGCCAAAGGTTAGTAGAATCCCAAATGAGAGCTTTCCATTTTCCTTACACTGGTAACCGTGTTTACCAACAACAAAAGCATGACCTTTGACCTTTGGCATTTCTGCTATAAAACTGTGTGCCACTGTTTTGTGCTAAACTTCAATGACATAATCAGTAATGGACTTGTTTTGATATATTGTTCTGGAAAAACAAATTTTTGGGATTAAACCAAAGTTTTAAACAGTGCAAATCATTTCAAGATTACATTTGAATAAAGTTGTTTCAGTCAAAAATGAATCCCCTATAGACATTGCAAAGAAAGAGAGAACTATTTTATTGTAACACCTCCTTTTTCATCGTACTTCACCTACTGAATAAATAAACAGATATTTTATGTGCATGTTTCCACCATGGAGTGAAAGAAATCTGACATAAGTTTAGTGATTTTTTCACAAAGTGAAACAATGCAGCATCACAGCATTCACACATATTTACACACTTTAAAAGAAGGATGCTGGGAAACTTTACATTTAAACAACTGGGATTGTGTTTTTCTGCTTGACTCCTGCTGACTTATTGACTGTTGCTGGCAGTGTGAACACAGTAAAGATTTTCTTCCTTATAGTTATTCATTTATTTTATGCTGCAGCCAAATGCTGTACACGAATATATCTTATCAGTTCGGTTGTTTGGCCAAACTTCATTTTTTTCTCCAGTAAACAGTATATCAATGAAGAGTGTGTTTGCTGTGGTGTGTGTGTGTGTGTGTTAGCTTTAATATTGATGTGCTGAACAAGGAAACAATTCCCCTGCTGTCAATAGTCGAGGAAATGTAAAGTTATCGACCTCATTCTGCCTCTTTTAAACATCCTTTCTGCATCTATCTATCTGTCTGTCTGTCTGTCTGTCTTTACCTTCTCTCACTTAATCCCTAAAACTTTCCCATCCTTCTTTGATCCCTCGATCTTCCCGTCATTCTTTTCTTCCACATTGTCATTTTGTGGAGTCATTTCCTCATTACTTTTAAATGGTGGCTGTCATATCACGTCGTCTTCCCTTCATAACAGTTCTGTGTCAGTATGAATTATGAGAAGTCAATAATCTTTAGGCTTATGAATAGTGTATGATGTGGTGTATGTGTATTAGTTTGAGTGGCGTCGGGGGAGATTGTGATGAAAAGGCGGCAGTTGAATAATGCATGATGTCAATGACCATTCATTTAAATCAGTGATTAGTGAGCGATGTGCTGGCTCTCCTTTAGTGCAGTCTCCTTTAACCCTTTGAACTTAATTTATGTACTAATACCCCTGATTTTAAGCATAAGACATCATGCACATGCAAAAAACACAACACATAAGCTGCCTTGGCGGAGGTCTGCGCTCTCCGAGTGCTTTTCTAGTTTAATAATACTTTGGTTCCACGGTCGTGGACCCAACTGCACACAAAGTAGTTTTCTAGACTCTTCTTTGAATATTTATATGTTATGCAGTTGTGTTCTTTTACTACTCAATGCAAATATTTTACCGTTTACTGCAAGCTGAGTTACTATTTGCAGATCAAGATTTAACATAAAATATAAGGTCTTATTCTTACGTGATGCATCTCTGTAGACAAAAAAGCAGTTCAAAGTACCCCATCTTCACCAGGTCCATTATCTTAAAATATTTCTTACCTTTTGAACGATCCCTTTCTTTAAACCAGTTTTCTCAAAATATAACCAAATATTACATCTATTGCTGCTTCTGCTGCTGCTTCCTGTGTTGTACATTGCAGTTCACACTGCATTATTTCTGAACATCACCGGCTCTTCAAAGACGGTTTTCCTCTCTGATGGTGAAACACTGACAAACACAAAAATCATTGATGTTTGGATTATGAAACACATTTTTAGTCCATATGGGATGGATATTTGCCAACTAAACATCACATTATGTGTTGGTCAAAGAAATACAAAAGGATTTGGACTAAAATGAAATGTTTTTAAGCACAACATGAAACCCCTCCCAAGATCAGCTTTCATGTGTCGATCCTCATCTGAGCCCGACCTCCCATCCTTCATGCTTAAATTCTTCCTTCAAAATTAATTTTCACCTTTTTTCATCTTCTCCTCCCTTCCCTCACCTGATTTGAGTCACTTTACCTTACATCCTTTTATCTCTTCTCATCTCTCTTTCATGCATCCTTCCCAGCCTCCCACTAAATCCTTCATCCACTGCACCTCTCGGCTCTCCTCCCCCCTTCCTCCCATCCTTGGTTTGTTCCAGTCATTGTTATTCTGTGCACCACCAACTGCAAGCCAGGTAATCTCATGGACATAATGGCTGCCATACTGTGTGTGTACTTAACAACCAATCCAATAGGGGACTTTAATATCGGTACAAATTCACCAACAGTGGACCTCAAATTAGTCATGCTTTAAATCATGTCTAATACGTTTTTTTTACCCACAAGGGGACTTGAAGGCTTGCGGGTGTTCAAAAATGTAAAAAGCATGTTTTCAATTATATTATGGGAAAATACTTTTAAATTAAAATTTCTGCTCTGCTTTTGTCTTTTCAAAATGACCAGAAATAGAAGTCCTCACTTGGTTAGAGAAGTGTGATAGTCCACTGTTGGTAATATAAGAACGTGTGTGTGTTTATGTGTGTGGCACTTAACTGCTGCAACCAGGCAATTCCTCTTCTGTCGCCGAGTCCATTAAGTCTCCACCTTCTATGCCCACTTTGAGTGTGTGTGTGTGTGAGTGAGTGTGTGTTCTGACAAATGCACTTTACCGTTGCACAGGTAGAAGGGCACTTGGACCGAAGGGTACATTTGTTTGCTGGTGCATGTGTGCAAATGTACTAAGACAGGTGTGTGTGTGTGTGGTCCTTCCTGTGCACTCAGGTGTGTTTTCTGAACTGACAGGTATTTTTTAGGAAGAGTTTGGAACCCTCTGTTCCTTTCAAAATCACTTCTGCACAAACGTGAAATCCCAAAGTTTTTTTCAGAAAATAACCAGATTCAGACAGCGTGAGAACAACATGGAGATCCTTGTCATGATACGTGATTATTGAAAAGTAATTCACAGTTAACCCTCTGAAGTGTGAAGCAGAGGGAGATGTTAGGCACATAGTGATTACCTGACTGATAGAGGAGGCTGGGATGCAGTGATGTTAATGAGAACTGAGGAAGCATGCATTTGTCAATTGAGACATATTTCTAATTTTAATACTTCACTTGTTTTTTCTCATTTCATGCATCGTGTACAGATTGGTTAGCTATCAGATATATTACTAACATGTAAATTGAAAGACTGATTGCTCAGACCAACTCAGTGGCGTGTGTGTGTTGCTCCTTCAAGTGAACAGTCAGTGGGAATAGCCCCTCATGGACTCAAGTCAGCAAGAAAATGGCTTGAGCATTTTTTGAATTATGAAGTATTCCACATGTTTCTTTACACTTTACACTGACCTCTTCATCCAGATATGCAAATCAACTAATAACATCTGTGTGGATAAACATCAAATTATTTATACATGCTCATATTTGCAAATATTCAACAAGCCAAAACATCCATAAAGTGTTTGTACTGTGTTTTGCATCATTGTCAAGTCGAGTGAGGCTGTTTTTGTAGAAGCCAGAGGGGATAGCTTCCAGTTTTTCAGATGCTGAGTTGCTGTTTTTGTTGTCACTGGAAAAAAGAAATAAAACTAGTTTCCAATTGGCAGAAATGAATTTGTCTGATTTAAATGACAGCGCCCGACAGGGAGTAAAGAGGATGTCAGGTCACATCTGGTTTGTTGGTTTTTCATTCCAAGAGTTGGAGATTTTTTAGGGATAAAGCACTTCTATTCTGAGGACATATGTGTTCTCATTTTATTCAAAATCACTGAATTTATATTTTAATTTGTGCATTTCTGAGTTTACCAATCACTATCTTATTTACTTTTCAGTTTCCTTGTTTGCAATCCCATTTGCTATTTCTCATGAAATCCACATGGAGAGGAGGAAGTGTTAGACCCTCATACACCCTGGTTGCTTGGGACCAGCAGTGGCTTAAACCTGCATAAATTACTTTCTGGTGCCCCAACTCAGTGGCTTGAATTCTCTTCTAACCATAAAGCGAACTGAGAATCATTCTCGAGCTTTGACTGCTGCAGCATGTAGCCAGAGAAGCCTGGAGGTTGTTTTGGCCCGAGGCTTTAAAATGACTGAAAACTCCCCAGGTGAAATGTCTCCCACTGGCAGACTTACATGCTGCAGATCTGCCCTGTTTACTTAAATAAAATTTGGTGTGAACACAAGCAGGAAAATGTCTCTGCCCCACAGGTAGTTATTTAAACTTAGAATAAAACACAACCAGAGGGGCTCAGGTCAGAAACATTCAGTATCTGCCCTTTGCCTCCCTTTGTAATAAACAGACCGGACATGGATGTTTATTTATGTTACATTAGATTGCCAGAGTCAGCATTCAATAAGATAATGTTTTGGGTTGTAAGTGCATGGCTGCAGAGTGCATTGTTTGCAGACTGAGTAATGTAATGAAAACATCAGCTTTCATTATGTTCCCTGATCATAATCATATTTTCCATATTTCCCTCTCCGGCCTCAAAGCAAAGAAAGTATATTAATACAGTAAGCCCATTCATAAAGTGAACAAAAATTACTGTCCATGGAGATAGAGATGAGTACCTTCCTCAGACTCTCTCTCTCTCTCTCTCTCTCTCTCTCTCTCTCTCTCACACACACACGCAGCTCATGTCTCCATGTTTCTTCAGTAAAATATGAGGACACGGTGACATTGTCTGGCCGTGAGGACACACAGGACACACACACACACACACACTCACTTTCTGTCCGAATGCATTTGCACATGTGCACAAACAAACAAATGTTTCATTCAGTCCAGGTGCCTTCTTACCTAAGCAAAAGTAAAGTCCTTTTGTCAGACAAGAAACAAATGACACATGCATAAACACACACACGCACACACAGATTCCCTTGAACCACAGCAGAGTTGTGTCTGCTCTCCGTCTGTTCTTGTTTATCTGACATGACAAACGGTTAAATGACAGTTACATGGCTGTGAACATAATCAAAAGAAAAACAGTGTGTTTTTTTATGTGTGTGTTTGTATCTGGGGCCTGCAGCTACACAGTTGTGCGTGTGTGTGTGTGTTTGTTTGTGTCTGTCCATGTGACTCTTCCATTGAGCAGCATTTCAATGGATGGTTGTGGCATATTCTAAAAAATGTGGATATGATTCATGTACTGATTAATCTGAAGGACTTGTTGCAATTTTATATAGTGTCATTTATGTTGACAACGGTGACACGGAAAAAAATCTGTGAATTTCTTCCCAACTTTAATTTACTTGTTCCTATTATTTTATTTCTCGCCCAAGCTAGGGGCAAAAAAAGCCAGAGAAGGACACATACTAGATTTGTATGTAAAGCACAAGAAGAATGTCAGAGCAATTTAAGAAATAATACTTTTGTGACAAAAGAAAGAAAATCAGAGCCTGCTTCACAATATTTTTTTGTCACTATTGCAGAACAAGACTTTTGAAGCTCTCGCTGCCCTGCAGGCATGCAGCGGGGGGGCCGGTCCTGGAGGGGCTGGAACCACTAACCCGGCTGCGTTGGGGGCTTCCTCTACCTGGTTAGTTAAAGAGCCGAAGCTGATCAAAGTGTGGAGGAAACGAGTGAAGACGGGCAGCAATGAGGTCAGTGAACTATTTCAAATTACACGCAGAACATGTCAGTATCCGTCTCTGCAACTCTGTCAATACACATGTCTTCAGATCAAAGTGTGTGTGTGTGTG
Organism: Serranus cabrilla; assembly: GCA_903364295.1. Classification (NCBI taxonomy): domain Eukaryota; kingdom Metazoa; phylum Chordata; class Actinopteri; order Perciformes; family Serranidae; genus Serranus; species Serranus cabrilla. The sequence goes on along the minus strand of CAFUXE010000223.1, from coordinate 348,241 downwards.
AGTGAGGCAACACAGTAGTGATCTTTACTGAAAGGGATATCGATCTCTTTACTTGCCAGTCTATACGCGTACTTTTTACTCATGCAGGTTTGTGTGTGTGTAGTTGGGGTTGTAGGCCAGTGAATGGGAAGATGGATTATTGATCCTCAACTCCTACAAAGCCGAGAAAAAGCAACCGAAAGTTCCGTCTTCATTCAACCTGAACACACACACACACACACACACACACGGTAGTCCAGCAGAAGAGGTTCAGACTCGTATCTTTTCTGTGTCGACATGCTGAGTTGTGAAGCTTTCTGTCATAATTCATAAAGAGAATCAGGGCAATTAAACAGCGGATATTTAATGACAGGAATGATGAATCCGGCGCTCCAGTCTGATGTCCAACCTCAGCAGCAAACATAAGGATTATTTGTTTTTTTTGAGACATGATTAAAGACAGAATTTTCCCTTTTTCTTCAATTTCCTTTTCATCCGTCTCTCTCCACCTGTCTCATTACCTCTCCCTCCCGCCTCAGCTCGTACCTTTCTCATATTCCTTTCTTCCAGAAACAGCAACTCTGCAATTTCATTTTGCTTGTGGCCACCTCTCCATGACGTCCATCCCTCCCTCTCTGCAGCCCTGCATAAATGATCTGCTGTGTTTCAATCTCTCTCTTCAGATTTGTTTGTTTTTTCAGTTTACACCATCTCTCCCTCTGCCTTCCTCCTTTCTTCCCCTTCCCATTCACACCTCCTCTCTGCTGTCAATCACTGCTTTGCATACTGGAACCCCTCGTTCCTTCTGCCATCATTGCTTTGGTCTTTAAAGCATCCAATCCTCCTCTCCTTTCTTTCATCTATCAAAACTGGTCTCCTCCCTCTTCCCCCATCATTTCCTCCGTCCCCTCACATCCTCCTTCCTCCACTTTCTTCCAGCTGGCATCCCTTCTTTCCCTTGCCTTTCCATTTATCTCCGTATCACTCTCCTCCCTCGCTGCCTCCACTCTATGATCTTTGACAGCTTACCTAACCCTCATCTCTCTTTCCAGCCTTCAATCCATCATTTATTCACCTCTGCTATCCTTTGGAGCTCATTTTATCATCATTTCTGTCAGCATTAAGTCAGGTTGTGATTTGCAGAGAAGGATTAATGTAGGTTTGTGTGATTAGGAAGTCTGAGATTGTTTTAAAAAGTAACCTTGGTCATTTTTTGCTGCTTGGCATGTAGTTTAGACATCGCTTTGACTCTTTTGACTTGTGTTCACATGCGGCTGCAAAACACGTTATCCACGTTCTTGGAAAGTCCAATAGATTGTTGGGTTTCATAAAGACTTGTAGTTCTGTTTAACTGTAAAAGTGCCACTATAAATGGACTGTCAGCATTGCAACAAACAGCCATAACATAATGCAGCGCGGGTTCAGCACTCATTACATTCAATGAAAACGTCCTGGTTGGGCATCATAAAAGACAGTTTAAACAGTTTAAAAGTTGCGTAAAAGGTTTACTTTTGTTTTCACATGGGACACCAACCCTGTTCTCCTGGGTGAAAGTCTGCCGTTTGTTCGACCCGTCTAACTCTGCATCCTCTTCAATCAGTACTACACAGTCAGAAAGATGGCAGCATACAAATTGCAAATATAAGTTGTGTTTTGCTGCCTGTACAAACACATGAAATTGAAAAATGAAAAAAAAAACTCTTCATAAGCTTCACAAAACATTACTATCTACAAACTAAGACCCGTGTTCAGTTTTTTCCACAGCTGATCACTTGATGGTATTTTCTGAGTTTGCAAACAACCAAAAAGTGAAACATCTTCACACACGTCGCATTAGATAAATCATCTGTGCTCTGTGGTTTGAACATGCAGGAAATGACAGATTTCAGCTTTAGGAGTAAAACTGTTTAGTGAAGGGTGTCTGGACTTCAGCTTGACTGGATCTGAAACTCCCTGCAAAAAGAAATCCATATTACACATGTGTATAAATACATGTTAAAACACAGCTGGGCTTTTCTCTCTCTGTTGTCAGCTGAGGGATGATTGATATTACTTCACCAGTCTTGGTTTCACTTTAAATCTGGCAAACCAAGCGATGACTTGTCATGTAAATACCGACATAATTTCCCTCTGAATGTAACCACCGCACCGGAGCTGCAAGTAATGGAGGATTACACTTATCTCATCACAAAACCGTTGCATTTTCTTAAAGTAATTACATTTTAGAGATACGAGAGACAGTTGTTTACTTGATGATGTGTGTAAGACAGCCGCTCGGGAAGATGTTTGACACGAGATACAAATCTACTGTTTCAACATGTGAAGTGTATCTGTTCAAGGTTAAAGCTTTGTATTTTATGCTTTGTACTGCATCAAAAGAAAAAAGCTGTAAAAGAAAAGGCCTTTTAAGGAAGATAAATTCTCCTCTGTTGATCCTCATATATCTCCAACACATCTTTATTTCATTGCACTCTATAAAGTTCCTGTAAATATCTCCGCTCTGCATGTGCCTTTGAGAAAACTTCTCCCAGGTTGAGCAATATTTCTGAACAAGGTAGAAATGATATGTTGATGTTGACATGACATTATAAAATGTATTACACACCTGGTCAGGAGCCTGCATGCAAACTGCAGTTATTATTAAAAAGCACCAGGAGACAGACAAGCAATTTATTCTGAGGATTATTCATTATGAGTTGGAAAGAGTGCAATTATAAAATGCTCTCAGGTTACCTCGGTTTCACTGACCAAGTGGGAAGACATGAATGATCAGAACTCAGCATGTGACAACACTTTTCTAACATTATACGTGTGATTGCACCTGCAGTAAGACAGTGTGACAGCGTGTTTCATGACCTGCTGCTGCGGCCTTATGGAGCAAGACAAGGAGGAATCCATCATCCGCTACTTAGGTATCCCTGGGTAGCAAAAAGGATGGACAAATACACATTAAAAACAATAAATGTAGATATTTTGCACAATATATAGAATTCTACGAGTATGTGAAAGCATCTAAAGCTCGCAGTGCTTTAGATTTCATGTGTTATGTTAGCAAATATCTAATCAAAATCAGATTTTTTTTTGTGTAAAACTCAGTTCCTCCACAAAGAATCATGCAAAAGCAACAATTTGAATCTTCCTTTGCCAGATATGTGCTCATATATTTCTTGGAAGTAATTCATCAAAATGACTAAAAGATGAAAGAAATCTTACCTGTCAGGGTAACGCAATACATTTCAAGAAAGAAGAATAAACTGAAGGAGGATAATTTGCATAACCCTTTATGGATATGGGAGTATTCATGGTACTTTCTCCTTATTATCTTCATAATTATTTTAAAAAGCAGCTCATTCCTGTGAGCAGTAATGATTCAGTCAGTCAGGAGGCGATAGACAAGAGTCTATTTTCAACTAGACTTTATAATTATTATAATGATTCTGTTGAACATCATGATCCAGCTGATATTCTCCTCTGAACTTCATAATCATCTTGAGGGAGTAATTTAGCTGAGAAAGCCCTGATAGTTCAGCTGATTGGGAACATCTACCCTCTATTATTCCAGATGCATTTTCTTTCTTGTGGTATTTAGAACTCGAATTCAAAATTACATATTTCGTCATGTATTGCATTTATTAGAAAAACATCAGAAATAAATGTCATTTTATTCATCTCAAATAAAGCATCAAGTACAAGTTCAAATCTTCAACATTTTATTATTAATAGAAGACGAATTTAAGCAAACATTATTGTAGGCATTCATGTGAGATTTATTTACAACGCTAAGCAATTCTTTCTGCGTCAACAAAATCATTGCAGAATTTTATTTTAAATAAGAATATTAAAGATAAAGTCTGCTGTTTGAAAGGAAAATTTCATTCGTGTGCGAGCTTTTGCATTACAGCTGCTGACATGTTCACTTTTACAAGAACAAAACACACACAGGGATGGATACAAGGCCGTAGTTCTCAAGGTCACCTCCCAAACACACACACACGCACACACAGACAGGGTGTGTTGGCCAATGACGGCTCCACTGGGAGAGCATGTGACCTCTTTGTCTTTCTCTTCTGCTCCCTCTCTCTCTACTTTCACCTCCCTCATTTGCATACTGTCCGATACCTCTCTCTCTCTCTCTCTCTCTCTCACTTTCATTTCGTGAGGCTGTCTTCAAGGCTGTGTGCGTCAGGCTCTACTAAGCGGGCTGCCACCGAGCAGCGCTCCCCTGTCACTGGAGCTTACCATGATGAATGAGAGAGGGAGAGAGAGGGAGGAAGGAGGACCAGGGGGGGTTGTCGGCATGCCAGAAGGATGAGGGAGGGAGAGATAAGAGGGCGACGAATCAGAGAGAGAGAGAGATGTTACTGCAAGAGCATGAATGGAAGGATGAATGCAACTCACACATTCATAAACATGCAGTTAGCAGGCAGCAAACTCTCCACGAGGGGGAGCTGTGAGCTGCCAGGGAGCTTTTCTTTACATGCATTATTAACGAGCACGTTAGTATGGAGCTATAGCACAAATGCAGGGATTATATATATGTAAGCCTAAATAAAAGCAAAGTGCACATATGGAGAAAAAACACAGGGGAGATGGTTTCGTTACATCTTGTATGTGTTTATAGGTTGGTGATTGTTTCTTATTAAATATTAAATTATTTTTT
>CAFUXE010000223.1:303951-338543 GCA_903364295.1 Serranus cabrilla | reverse complement strand
CCACTCTGTGGTGGTTCTGAGCTAATTATAGCAGCTTTTAATTGCTTTTCCGGCCTCAGAAGTGACTTCACTGGCAATGTCTCTCTGTTTCTGGCAATTGTTTCATGGTGGCATCAGTAAGCCAAAAGTTGTGTGTGTGTGTTTACCCATTTGAGCGAATGAATGGCTGCTGTGCACATGTGTGAGAGGAGGTGTGTGTGTGCTCTGATGTTGTACTTGTGTGTAATGAGCAGAGACATGCTGACTCAGAGTTTGAGTGTTAAAAGCTTGAACTTCTAACAGACTAAATGTTAGCAGAGTCATGCGCCTCCCTCTCCTCTCTCCTCTCCTCAGCCATGTTTCCTTTCCTCTCAGCACCTGCTGCTTTCTCTTCCTCTCCACCCGATTTACTTTCCAATTATTCCTGTTTCTCGGCCTCCTCCTGCCTACCGCTGCAACCTTTGTTTGTCTAAGGGTTTCTGACTTGCCTATTTCCCTTCCCTCTTTTCATTTACTTTTCATCGTCTTTGTCTTTCTCGCTCGTCCCTTTTAAAGTGGTCTTTGTTTCATTCATTTTTCTCTCTTCTTCTCTTTCCCCATCTTCTTTCTCATTTACTTCTATCTGTCTGTCTCTCTGGGGACAGTGGACGTGAACAGCAATGTGCAGGCTTCTGGCAAACAGATGCAGGTTTTTGAATCAAAAAGGGGTCAGAGCTGACAGGAGATGAAGGGATTTAAGGCGCCACATATCGTGCTCTTGTTTGGTTTTGTTGTGTGTTACAATTGTGAGTTGGGTCTTAGCTGCCATAAGCTGTTGTTGAGATGTTTAGAGACCGAGCATGTGACCAAATTATTGTTCACTCCTCAAATTACATTTTTCAAAATCTTTTTTTGCTTTAAGCAGAAAAAAATGGATGGATGGATGGAACAGACTATAAGATATTATTAACTTCTCTGAAAGCATCTGTATTTATGCTTTTCTACTAATTTATTCAGGTTTTTCTTTAAGTTTGTCACACACCTGTATTGGTTAGACTGAAGAGAAGAGAGCTTTCTATTCCTAATCTCCTGAGATGTTTCTTTGTTGATCAGCCTCTCATTTGCACTTGAGTCCTCGCTGCATTATAACAAAATCATGTTAAAAAATGCTCATTATGACTTATTAGTAATGCTGGAAGGCTAATTTAGATTTAGTAGGCTGTTTTATTTTCATTATAAGGCTCAAATTAAGGCTCCGTTCCTACATTTTTCTCTTTTTCTTGCCAACAACTTGTTAGTAAAAGCTTTCATTTTTGTCAAAAAAGTTCATTATTGCTGGATGTGGAATGTTAGACATGTTTTCTTTTACATGAGTGAAATATTCTGCAGATTAAAATCTTATCTCAGTGTATGTTACTCATTTCTGGAGCCATAATTAGCTGCAGATGGAGTCCTGATTGTCCTGGAGCTGCACATGTTGAATCTAGTTAAACTGGATAAATGCAGTTTTTCTTTATACTGCATGTCCCCCACAAATATGTCCTAAAACTGTCTCACTTCATTGTTTCTTTTTTTAAATAGGCCAATTTCTGATCAAAGATTTTCTTTGCCAAATGGGGTGGATTCATCAGTAGATTCAATTACTGCCACCGGATCGATTGTGTATGTCGTGTACAATGGAAACCAATTGGATTTCCCCCAAAAATGCAAACCCCACCAATCTATCTCTCAGACTATATTCCAGCAAAGTGACGCTAAAGGATTTTAATTAGAAAGCTTTTAGACTGTAGTGGACAGACTCTGGACCCAATTGAAATGAATGTTTTTTTTTGTAAGTTTTTTAAAAAAAGCTCTCAAGAAAATGGTTTGTTTCACTTTTTGCTGTGTAGTGGCTGTTTTGGGGCCCAAACCATTATGTAGATATTAACCATAAGTTGACCCCTATGATGTTTTTAATATTTTAAAGCTATGCTGTCAGAAGAAAATACAGCTATTCTGGCATTGCTCTTCAACTTGGCAGTGAGTTTTCCTCCCAGACTCCAGAGATTTAAGCAAAAAAGGACATTTTTTACGACACTGCCATCATTTCCCCTCTTAAATCGCTGCAGACACACTGCAGCACTATATTATAATACAACAATCTTAATATTTATTATAAATCATTTAAAAGCAATAGCTGCACACTCAGGCAGAAACAGGTCCTTCTCTGCCTGTGTCTTTTGGCAGCTCTTGTGGGATCATTAACCAGATTTAAAATAAGATGGTTTGGGATTTTTTTTACTGCAGTACAAAGAAAAATAACATGTAAAAATGTTGGTTTTGTAATTGTCGTGGATGTTGCTGGACATTGCTTCCTACAGGAGTAAATAAAATGTAAAAATAGCAAAGCGATGGTTAAGGTTTAGTCTGTTTTACTTGGTGAAGGTGAGAAAAACATCATGGTTTGAGTTTAAATGATCACTTTGTTAAGGTTAGAGGACCTTTATTGTCATGGTTACAGTCACAAACACTTGGTTAACCCTTTGTCAGACAAAGAATCAGTTTTTGGTAACTTCAGCGGACAATCAGAGAAGATCAAGAGATTCTAGCCAAGAAGAAAGCATTTGATACGAGCCAGTGGATCAGTGAAAAGTGTGTATGTGTGTGTGTGATCCTGAAGTAAAAGGCTGACACTGCAGAACAGAAGGCTGTAATGGTTTCTTTTAGCATCGTCCCCTTTCTTTCCTGTCGTTTAGTTTGATGAGAGGGAGGAAGCCAGAGAGAGGAAAGTGAGGGAGGGACTGAGACAGAAACAACAACACAGCAGGAGGGACGAACACGGCGTACTGTACGCACAGATTTGGATTTGGTTTAGTGCTTAAAGTACGGAGCCGGAGGAAAAAACGGAGTTTGACAATGATTACACGGCAGATACCACATACTGCAACACATTTGTGGCATTTTAAAATGTCAGTGTAGATGTCAGCCTGATTGGCAGCGCTCCTGACTTGGCATTTCACTTTACTACATTATTCAGCATCAAAGTGACAAGTGCAGATGCTTCTTGTTGTAACTGCAGAACAGAGGAAATTCATTATTGAACGGCAACTTTTGACTGCATTTCACTCTGAAATATATATAAAAAAATATATATATCAGTGCAGTAATTAGTTTTTTTACAGTTACATCACAAATCAACCATGGCTGCTAATAATGTCTCAATAATTAAGGATTTTTAATGTTTTTCTGCAGGACAAAACACATGTTCAGATACAGTAAAAAAGGCAAATTACACATGTATCTGTTTCCACTTCCTGTCTTTTCCTCCTTAATGTTCCTCATGAGGGAAACTGTATTCTTGGCCCTTGTGATTGGACATGCTGGTTTTGTCTGCGCACTTAGAAATGATCAACACATTACACACTGTGCAATCATTTCATTAAAAGAGCATCAAACTGAGCCTTAAACAAACCATGCTGCCGTGGTGACAAATTGCATCCGGCCAAAGCCAAATCCTGCGTGCTGTCAGGGTTTTATCAGCCTCAGCCTCCTTTACCTGGTTCCACAGGCTCTGAATAGACTCAGTAATTTATATTCCAACTAGCATAGAGATCTTCTCACGCTTAATTGGCCTTACTCCAGCTCATATCACCCTCACAGCTGTAGAGGAAATGTCACATTTAAGCTGAATGCAAGAAACTGGAAATGCAAGAATTTGAGTGAAACCTCCTCTCGCACAAACACAGCAACACTCTAAAATATATTTCTGAGAATATTTGAGGGGACAATTAGACAATGCATCAACAGAATTTTGGTTCTTCCAAGCTCATGTTTTATTTTTTCTAAAACATGAGCTTGGAAGATTCGTCTGTGCAGCACTGATCAAATGTGAATCAAGATTTTGTTACTCTGTTGCCTGTTTCTCACTGTAGTCTTTAGTGACATTATTTATAATTTGAGAAAGTATGTGACCTTGCTGCCATGTTTTTCCTGCTTGAAAACAGACCAAGCATCGCTCCAACTTACCTGTATCACACAGTGCAAGGTCACATGTTTTGTTGCTATGATTGGTTGTGGATGTGTTCAGAGCATTCGTTGATAATGCTGCTTGGAAATAAAAAATTAATTGAGAAATTCCAGACTAATACTCAGCGGCAACCTCCCAGTCTGAGCAGTGAAGCAAACCTGGAAGTGCCTGAAGGCTGAAATATTTCAAAAATCCAACAGGGGGCGCTAACATCAGTGGAGAAATAACTCCAGTTCTCAATACAAAATGAGACTATTCTTCACTTTATTTATTACCTCAGAAAAGATTCTGGTAAGATTATGCCTTAATCTCAAGTTTCAAGTCTTCTTCAAGACAATATGATGTTAACTGTGTAAATAATGGTTCAAATTAGAAAAAAATAGATGATAAAGCAGCTTATGATTTGGGGCGTGGCTACCTTTGATTGACAGGTCGCTAACACGGTGAGCTGCAAAACAATGTGTATCCACAGCTCTGTGTGTGTCTAAATAATTTCACTGTGTGTTTTCATTTCATAAAAGTTCATTTGAACATTTTGGTAATATTTGTTCGGTGTTTGTTCGTATTAGAAGACACTGTAAGGAGTCACTGTTCAATTTTTCCAGTAAGTAATTTATATTTTGTTGCAGTGTTAAGCGTTTATTTTTTCGATACACCCGTCATCGCGCCCCCCAGTTCAAATATGTTTCCTCCCAGGTTTTAAAAAACAAAGATGGCGGTGGACGTAAAGCAAGATGGTGACAGCTGAACTTGATGCTTTGACGTCACGGTGACTACCTCCATTATCTATATACAGTCTATGACTAATAAGTCTGGCAACACCAGGCTGTAGTTTGACAGGCTGACTGCTGATGATTGACAGCTGCTTTGGAAACTACTCGACTCATCAGAGTGGTTGTTTTCGCTGAGGCGGATTGTTGCAAATAGAGGAGGCAGAGGAACATTGTTCTTTTCACAGATTACCTGCTTCATATGCTACTTAAGTGGGAGGATATTTCAGTGGGTATCCTGTGGGATGCAGTCAATGATATGTCACATGCAGCTCCAGGGTGGAGGAGGTGGAGAATGACGTGTAACCGTCATGTGAACATACAAACACGGGCAGAGTCAGTGTGGAGGGAATGAGATTCATCATCTGTTGCATACTCTGCTGGCTGATGTCAGCCCCACCTGATGCTCTGATGAATAAAGTGGCAGTAAGTACACCTGCCGTGTGTCCTGAGCTAAATAAACTCACTCATTATGTGCACGTAGGCCCTTGGGAAACTCCTGAGACCTTGAAATCTTCTACCCTCATTGTTAATGCAGTTTAGTGTGTGTAAAGTATTGATGCAGCAGTGTGTGTGTGTTTGTGTGTGATGCTGCAAGAGGAGCCAGAAAGTTGAACTTGCTTTCAAAGAAATAACCATAAAAACAGACATGAATCCTGCTAAATAACAACAAAACAGTTTCAGGAATAAGATTTTGGAATAAAAAATATATGACGCAGTACAAAATCATAAACTCGATAGGTGATAGTTGTATTTTGCAGAACAAATATTTATGATTGTTCAGTTCCCCTTTAGAGTTAATGCATCTAATACAAAATAGATTTATTATATATATAACAGAAGCATCATTACTGCAGCATATTCTCTCTGTGTGCTGTTAATGAGTCTGCAGATGCTCGTCTGATCAGTGTGACAGTTTAAAAAGCAGGAAGCCTCATAATGAGACAGAATGCTGAGTTTTCATCTCATCGTATCTGCCTGACAGGTTTAAGTGATGTTTGATCTCTGATACAGATGTTCTCGTCTGCTGCATTATCCCTTCTGTTTTTATGCGTATGAAAAGTCAAAGAAATGTTCTGAATATACGGGAAATAAAGAAATAAAAGAACCCTCAGAATGAATATTCACTCATCTACAAAAATACTGAATATTTTTTAATTATTCTCAGGAAATACTTACACTTGATTCATTTGGATTTAGATTTATTATTAGTATTAGTAATTATTTTTCCTGTTGCTGCAGACGGACAGATGCTACATTTGTGACACATAATAGAATAAAAACTGCTCTTACACTTACTTAATACATTAATCCAGGTAGATATGTGCGCTGAAACTAAATGTTAAACATTATGCATTCAGGCTCCCTGTGAGTAACATCAGGTGTGTGTGTTTGTGCGTGTGTGTGTGTGTGTGTGGGCTCATTTAGCCAGTAATCTGTATTCTTCTCCGTCTCCCTCTTCAGATGAGAAAGCAGTGTCCAGCCAGCAGCACTTAATGGAATTGGATGTTTTAGCTCACACACACACACACACACACACACCCTGTGCTACTACCCCTTTTATCCTGACATCCAGCTGTACAACACTCCTCTTCAGTCGTCTTACTGCCCCCCGTCATCCCTCGGTTCATTCTTTCCTTTCTTGTCTTTCCAAAATATGCAAATGGAATCAAAAGACAAAATACTTTTAATACAGTTCAAGACATTTTCAGATGTTGGTGGAACAGGTGGATCCTGTTTTATCTCTTGTCTCTGTTCGGTCGGCTGCTGACTCACTCACTTGTTATGCTCCGATGCCCCAGTCTGAGTGTTTGTTTTGGGATTATGTGCATTTATTGCTCAGTGGGGGAATATGTGTTGTATGTCTGCACAGCTGTCAGACCGGCTCTTGTGTTTGTTGCGTGTGAATGCGTGTGCATGTGTTTACAGTTTGTGGATGTGTCTGATTTCACTTTAAGCCAATATGAAGCCAATTTGACTGACTGAAAGCAACACAATATGCAGTTAATCCAAGTTTTCTATCAGAGGACAAGTTGAACTGTACAGTGATGCACCATTTAGTTATTTCAGCATCCTTTTGTTAAGATTATTGCAATTAAATCAGGGCAAGATCAGTTACTTTATGCCTCATGGCATGCAATGTTAATTATCCAGCTGCAGTTCCTGGAGAAGGAGATTGGACTCTCTGAGTTGTTGCAACTCCGGATGATATACAATTAAGCTAGACATGATGGCGTTTGGTTGGTTGGTGTTTCTGACAAACACTGCACACACTGAGCTGATCCTCTCATTCACTGAGCCAAACTCTACCAGCAGTGATCCGCTGGGGCCTTGTTTGTACCTGTACACTCTGAAACAGTCCGACCCTGAACAGGTAAAGCACTCCCTGCAAGTTGTGCAACCAATTACAGATAAATCTCCTCAGCTGGACGCCCTGCACCACCTCCTGGGCCTGGATCCAGGAAAGGGACCTTGTTTCCCGAAAGGTAGAGGTCTTGTTGTCATGTTTTCCCAAATGAATAAATCTCTGACTTGCCTCTCGCCTGGGACACATTTACCGTAGGAAACCCCGCTGAGAGTTAATGTGCCAGACAGTACAGCTGCAAACAATACAGGCACAAACCCTTCACTGGGTAATGTGGCTCCAGGAGGGTTGTTCAGAAGTGTCACCCCTTCAATCTGCCTCCTGTCCTCCGTCTCCTTTTCTTAAATCAGCTCCACTCACTTTGCAGAACAGCTCCCCAGAGGCCAAACACGCTGATGGAAGTGAGACGGGAGATAGACGAGTATATGATGGAGATGAAGAGAAAATCATTTAGACAGCAACCAAACAGGGAAAAATATAAAAAAAAGGTATAAAGAATAAATCAGCATGCTTGTGTAGATAAAAACAAACATTTTCTTCAGTTTGTTTTGATGGATGAAGACAAAGGAGGAGGTCATGGTGAAGGGATCAAATGTACTGCAGTTACATAACAAATGTACTTTTTACAGTAGTGGAATGTAACATAAGTACATTTACTCAAGTACAGTTTTTAAGTACTTGTGCTATACTTAGTGTAGAGAGTATTTCCATTTTATGTAATAATATACTTCTACTCCTCTACATTTAGAGGGAAAATCCTGATCAATTTAAAGTGATGAAAAGTGATTTTTTCTTTTATTATTAAACCTTACAACAGTATATTAAGGAGTTAAAATGAGGCCTGTCCTTACTAAATTAATTACCTAAATGCTTCTATAAATAATAATCTAATAATATATACAATATAAATATAATATACATTTGACCTGCCAATAAAGAGGTGTGTTCCCCACTGTAACCACTGTACAGAAGGGAAATGACTAAACAGAGAGTAGAATATACATGGAAAAGGAAAAGGAAAGAGGATACAAACAGGAGGATTAAGATATTTGACAGGAATAGCACAATGGATCGGTGTAACAATCTAAAACCGGCTGTGTGCCTCTTTAAGCCGTGTGTGAAGCCAGTCAATGGTTCACACATTAGCCGTATGTTGCTGGCTCAGTATCTTTCATGTAATCCATTTATCATCATGATCATTATCATCATGGCCACAGGCAGGAATCAATACACTGATGGCAAAGGGTGTGGAGGTAAAAAGAGGACAAATGATAAAAGCCAAGTTTCCATTTTATGGCACTGTGCTGGATCCAAAGCGTCCACCTCCACACAGCCACATGTCCAGAGATGACCTCGGCTCATTTACAGAGTGATGACTCAGCAAAATCCATAAATGCACACTACCCTCCAATCACTGAATTGATGATCTTTTTCATGATATTTTGCACAGATATTCGCAGCTCTTTGGGAATAAATACTGATGAATTTGATAAAGTCAGGATTTTCTTTCACAGACTGGATGTTATCTTTGTTTTTCATCCATTTCAACCTGCCTGTTAATAGTCTCTCCAATCTCCCATTATTTAATGAAGATGTCCATCATTAAGGCTTTACCAACACAAAGCCTTTAATTAGCAGAAAAACAAACAAAACCTTTTTGCACAAACAGCCACTGAAGTCAGTAATTGAGTTTGTATGAAGATACTGAATAATTCATCTCACACTCATTTAAAGTCATCAACCAAAGGTACTCATCGCACGGAGTCTGTAATGTTACTGTTAGGGCTGCACAGTTTGTAACAATTGATACTAATATTTTAATACCTCTACAGATAAACACAGCGTAAGGCATAAGAGTTATGCTAGCAGACAAAAACATGAATAAAATATTCAACTTATTGAAATACTGCTAAATAATATCTGAATTTATTGCATAATTAAAAAAGTTAAAACATTAGGAAAGTTTTAGCTAGTGAACCTTTTTTGAAAGCACTCGTTGACCCCTGAAAGTTGTTTTAAAAGGCAAACTCTCATCACCTAATGAAATAATGGTGGAGGAACTGCCATTGGCCAACAGACCCTTCAACCCACACAGATATGTCATTTATTCTCTGTTTAAAGCAGCACAAGTGATATTTTTATTCACTATAAATTAGGCTGGAGGACTTTGGCTCAGGCGGCTGCGTTGGCTGCTGGGCGGAGTTCCTCGTTTAGAGAAGTGGCACCAGCTGTGCCAAGCCTTAAAAGCCTAGTTTCCCCCTGAGCTTCAGGTTCATTTTGTTGTGAGTGCTCCGGGTGCAACACTTAGTTTAACTTTGTAAAGTGTGTGCGTTAAGAAAGCTTTTTACCAGCAGCTCACTTTTATTTGTTTGATCACCATTTAACTTTGGCTTCTTCTAGAGTAAAATTTCTCATAACTTTGCACCAGTTTCCCTTTGTTGACATGAAAACCAAAAAACAAAGTAAAACCCTATAGCTAAGAAAAGGGCACTGACTTCACTTTCTATCTGTATGATTTCCCAAGATGCACATGGAAAAACTACTGGAAATGCATGTTAATTATTGGAAAAGCACTCTGAGAGCTCAGACCTCCGCCAAGGCAATAGGGTCAGTTACACAATACCAAATTGCACACTTGTAGGATTATATTGAAAGCATGTATTTTGGTAATACGCTGGCATTGAAATATTTAATTGACTAGATATGGTCACTGAGGCGCTATAATGTAAATTTGCAATATCAATTCAAGATGTTGTTCCGGATCACCCATCACCACCAAAATCTAACACAGACAGACACCGGCGAAAACATAACCCCCTTGGCGGAGGTAATAAACTCTCTTAGCTAGCCAGCTTACAGAGCCTATACACAACCCAAATTATTAAATTAGAGGCCTTTAATTCCTGTAATTTCCTCCTGCTTACATTTTAGATCCTTGTCACTGTCCCTGCTGGAGGAAATTCTCTCAGAAATTCAGAATATTCCAGTTTTTCTCCTGTATTTCTGGGGGTTTTCATGTAAATGTACAACCTTCAACAATCTCGGAATATTAAGTAACAACATTGACATTTGTTTTCCGGGCACTGAACACCCTCCTTGAACTTGGTCAAACTTTGATTAAAATAACTGTTAGGATTACTAAATTAGCTTCAGGTACATCTGAAAAATCTGGTGTGCAAGGCTAAACTGATGCATATTGTATTCTTTAAAATATGTAAAGTCGCCCATCTGTAATGATGGATATGTATCACAGCATGTGTGCATGCATGGAAGTGTCAAACAACAGTCCGCAGCAGCTCCCCGTAACAATGAAAAATGGATAATGCCCATTATGTTCTGTATATGTTCTCCCGCTTTCAAAAATAAATTAAATTTCCTCACCCAGAGCATACAATAGTAGGATTTGATGATACAGCAAAGTCTTGATTTGAAAGGGAAATAAAGCATAGGAACTGTTGACAAAATGCATAAATAAGACAGATTATCCACTTCTGCTCTGTGCTGTTGTGGAGCGTATACTTGGAGGGCTTGTGGGGAATCTAATAACACATATTTTCCTCCATGTCATCTTGTTCCTGGTCAATTATTTGTTGTAATGAGAATCTAGAATGTTATTCGAGGTTGAATTGGCAAACAGAATTACTACATTACGACATGCTTATTGACAAGGAGCCCAATGGTGCATCACAAGGCACCAACACGCCACCGTTAGCACAAAATCTCTGTCCAGCGGTCCCACATACTGCAGCCTCATCAGCTGTGAGTTTAAAGCAGGAACAAATCATGAAGTATCGCCTAAACACCACTAAACCCCTGAGCAATTTAAGTTGTAGAAACCTGATTCCTTCTTGAAGTTGTCAAGGAGCAAGTTCCACAAGAGAGTATATAAACATAGCAGTTGCTGATTTAGGTACTTCAGCCACATTTACCTTGAAGCCTGTTGATTTCTACAGAGTTACAACACCGATTCACACTAATACAACGAGCCCTGCTTGTGTAGTTACAATGCCAAGGTTTGCAACAACACAAGCAGCATCTTTTTGTGAAGTGTCTGCAGGAAAAAAACAGACAAGCAAACCAGAGATATCCCTTTTAAAACAGAAGTTGTGTGGTGTTTGGAGTCTGGAACAGAGGAAGTTTTATTCACCTCCACTAGCCCCAAGATGCTATCACTGCAGAATCTTCCTACTAATCCTGCACTGTGGGAAAATCATTTGTGAGTTTGTGTGGTGTGCATGCTTGTTTTTGTATTTGCCTTTCCATTGTCAAAGTATCCTAAACGCCTATGCCTGCTGCATAGTGAGTCTGTTTACACCCCAAATAGTTTGCTCGCACTGTCTGCAGATCTCACACCAGCCCTCCTGGCTAAACGCTTTGCCTTCCGTTCACTAATGTTAAAGGCCTATTTGTTACTATTTATTACCAAAACTTTGTATTCATACTGTATGTACTGAAAATGTGACATATGGATGGGTTTACACGTGGGTAAAGTTGGTTAAAAAAGAAAGAGCAGGTTTAGGTAAAAAACAAACAAAAATATCACAATTTCTTCACATTTTCCAACAACAGAAAAAAAAAACAGGTTCAAATTCCAACATACAGAGAACATCAGTATAAAAATATCAAACAGTTGCACACATGCATTTAAAGATGGAAGCAGAAACCCCACGACCACTGAAGGGTCTTTATCTGAAAGCTGCTTTCTACTGTGAAAATTAGTGACTTGGAGGAATTAGCATCATAATGTGCAGATCAATTAAAGCAGCTGTCTCTAACAACAGGACAAAGGAGATAATCACGAGACAAAATGTGTTTCCATATCCATTAATGTTGTTGAGTCGAGTCAAGGCCTGCAGTGCTGAGTGGCAGAATGATATCAATGCAGGTTTGTTATTATTATTTTTTCCATTATTCCTTAAACAGTGTCTCTTTATTAGTGGCTTTCACCTAAAAAAAATAGCCATGAATTAAAAAAAACAACTTTACTTTGCAACTGCAATCAAAATGCTCAGACAGAAATGTACCTGCTGGTCTTGGTTTTCTTTACGAGTGTATCCTGTGTATCCTGAAGGTCTCCAGCAAACCTCAGTCTGTCCAAGTGAGGAGTAAATCTTCCTGCATAGTGTCACACATACAGTCTGTCTCAGGGTTGCTGTTCTCTGGCTGAATAACTGAATATCTGAGCCAAAACACTAAATTTTGCCCTGTAAAAATCCCCATCCATAACATCTTTTGCACTCATATTTTGCTGCTGGAAACATACTTTTTTACAACACTAGCTGATAGCGTAAGGAAGTCAGCTTATTAGAAGATAGGGTTAATGAGTGTAGCTCTGACTATATAATTATTTAGAGAGAGGAGCATTTTAAGGCAACATTCCTTTGTTAAGTTTCAGGTCATAAAAGTCAATGTTTTACATTGTAAATCTTCTGTGAGCTGGCTAGATCGAGATAAGAGTTATTCCAGGACCAACACACATCTGCATAAACACCATAAATTCTGTAATGAAAGTTTAACATCAGTTGACCAGCTCTGGTTGGCTGCTGGGTCCCAAATTGCCCACTAGCAGAGTCCAACCTATTGTCTGGGGTTTGGCCAAAACTCAGAAGAAAAACTATGGAAAGAGAAATTGTTCTTCACTCTGTATTGTGCTCTGGCATGGTCACTGCAGAGTCCAGCGCTGCTCATTACATCTGGTTATTATTCATTCAATAAATGGTCAACTTTACTCAGTTGTTTTCAGTTTTCTGTAAAAGCCAAGTATAGATTAAAGAACTGGGCAGAGCCTCAGCTCTAACAAAGCCAAGAGAAAAACACATTGAACCTCACTGCACCCTGCAGCCCCAAAGCTGACATAGGATGCTGACACTTAACTGTGGCACTGTCATGTCCAATGTCGGCGCTGGGTTTTGGGAGAATAACAGCACTTGCAGTTTTGACCTGGAGACAAAGAAAATATCTGCAAGTAACCTAACTTAGATAAACTGAGATACAAATCAAAAAGTGTTTCCTTTAATCCATTACAATAAATCAATAACATGAGTTTGAATCAGTCCCATAAGCTGTACAATGTTCACAGCTCAGTACACTCGAAATAGTTTTGCAGATTTTGCGAACTGTAAAAGATTTAGCAGCAGGGGAAGCAGATTTACCCAGCAGGACAGCAAATCACTCATTTATATCCTGTCTGAATAACAGTGCGGTGTAGAAACTGTACTAAAAAACTGAGTTTGGTACATTGTGCAGCTGTCATTCTAATCCATTTAAGCCTATTGGTACAAATGTGCGGTTTTGTCATCCATAGTTTTTCAATCCACTTTTGCTGCCCACTGGCCTGCGTATAATTTCTGTCAGACCAACAATAGTGCAAGTGAAAGAAAACCTGTGCTACCTGCTGCTTCTCTCCCATCTTCACTGCAGTTAGATGAGCAAAGAGAAAAGACAGGAAGAAAGACAAATCCAAAATAGGCAGCATGCAGAATAATTTCCAGCATTGGCAGCAATCATGGCTCTGGTCTGTGGTGTGAGCTCTCCAGAGGTTTCACAGTGTGTGTGGCACTGATTTCTGAATGTAAGGGCTGTTGCTTGGAAACGGCAAGCTTCTGCATGCCCTTGGTTAGAGTCTGAAACAGCTCTCCAACAGCTCGTCTGTGCTTCTCTTGGATAAGATAGGTTTGATGTTTAGCTGCCCAGCAGATGCACATAAGGTGAAAACATCTGTTCTTCTGTTGGCCCTTTTTGTTGCTTATTTGCATATGCTGAACTCTGCAAACACAGGATGCAACCTGGAGAGATGGTTGTGGGCTCTATAAATACATTTAGTTTGAAAAATAAAACAAGATTTATTGTATCTATGGCCAAGACTCTGTATATATCAATGGCTGTGACTGTAGAGAGTGGTCTCCCCTCAAAAACGATAATATAGGGCGTTAGTTCAGGCAGCAAAACATGACTCCTGCGTACGTTTTGGACTGTCCTCCGTCACCATGTTGCTGATGTAGAAGTAGTGATTGCAGGCGATGTGGAGATTAAATGGTGGATGTCACACTTGGGGTGGTAGAGACAAGGTCCCTTTCCTGGATCCAGGCCCAGGAGGTGGTGCAGGGCGTCCAGCTGAGGAGATTTATCTGTAATTGGTTGCACAACTTGCAGGGAGTGCTTTACCTGTTCAGGGTCGGACTGTTTCAGAGTGTACGGGTACAAACGAGGCCCCAGCGGATCACTGCTGTTAGAGTTTGGCTCAGTGAATGAGAGGATCACCTCAGTGTGTGCAATGTTTGTCAGAAAACAGACAGACAGGTGTAAGAAACATCTGAAACTCACACAGAGCAGCTGGAAACTTGCTCTCACACTACAGGACTAATAAGCCTGATATGCTTTTTGCACATGTATGACTGTTGGCTCAAGGACTTCTCATGGCTGTGGTGATTCTTGTGTTCTGATAAACGTGTTTTATTGATGCACAGGATGCATCATGGAGGTATGTTTGTGGGTTCTTAGCTGTACAAGAGATGCATTTATTTATTTAAAAAAAATGCATGATTTAATGTATCTATCAGCAAGACTTCTGCATTCATTAATACCTGTGACTATTTCCTATATAGATGTATGTATTCATCAAAGTATTTGTTTGTGACTTTGCAGAAGTACTCAAGGTTGCAAGTAAATATATTATTTTACACCTGGACATTCATCACAGCCGCCATATCTCCTCACACACACTGGCCCACACACACTGTCACACACATGCTGTGTGGCCTTGGACATGAAATACCATCGATAGAGCTAAACATTTATATGACAAAATGCAGTGATTACTGTGAATAAATTAGCCTCTGCAGAAACTGTCTTTTCATCTCCACAGTGAGCACATGGTCAAAACTTTCTGCTGCGTGTGTTTTTGAAATAGTGATGAGGGTGAAACATATCAGAGGAGAGGATCTGAGATGACAAAAAATGAAAGCAAAGGACAGAGCACAAAGGACACATGAAGAGAAACTGGAAGAAAAGTAGAGAAAAATAAAATGACCATGAATAGATCAGCAGAATCAGGTTGAACTGGGAGTTTTGTTGATATGCATATGAGTGCACGGCTCTGCGTTGGAGGATGTTTTTCCTTTAATAAAAGAGTGGATGATTACTGAGACCTTTCCCAGCACTGTAACACTGGTCTTTGTGGGCTTATGTTCACAACTTGACAGTGTGTGTGTGTGAGTGTCATGAGGTGTCAAATGTTTCTGCAAACTAGCATTGCACATGTTTTAACATGTATTTTTTGGATAAAATATATAGTTTGTGGATGGCAAAACACCTTTGTATATCCTGGATATGTGTGGTTGATGGTTTGTGCATTAATACAGAATATTCTAAATTTCATATACAGTACATGTTTAAGGACGTTATCAAGATGAGAAGGCATCAGCTTGGTCATTTTAATTACACCCCACACGTGCTATCAGTTAATCTAATAAGGGGTTTTATTCATTTGACTTTAACGGATGCCAGTATTGTGCAGCCCCATTGGACCCTTATAAATAAGTAAAATACATCATAGCAATGGAACAAAGAAAGACAGGAGGCTTTTCCTGCAGACCTGCAAACTCACAGAGGAAAGTTTTTTACATCACTGTCCGACACTGTGACACTTTGAGAAGCTCCTTGACAAGAAATGGGAATCGTAGAAAACATTCAAAATCAAATCTATCTAGAAAGGGCAACCACTTAGCCATCAATTGATAAATCCCATCCCTGAAGTGTAAAAATGTACGTTACTGCTCGATTGCCTCCACGGTGGAAAGTGGATGCTGTATCTGTCTGGTGCATCGCTCGCTCCACTGATTGCCTGTTTCTTTACTTTCTGCAGTAAAGGGTCGACTTCAAACAGCCGTTTCACCAGGCCTCTGTTATTAGGGAAGGTTATTTTCTTTCTGCCGAGACAAATTCTCTGTTGATCCATGGTTGGCTGTGTATTCAGCACAGTGGTTGTCCCTGGCTCAACGAAACAAAAGAAGTCATCCTCCCAGGGGGGGGGCTCATTTAGTGAGATCTGACTGTGCAGTGTGGTTGGAAAAGCTTTATTTTGGCTGATTGCATACCAAGGACATGTGTGACATTCCTGGATGATGGAGGACAGATGGAGTAAGGGATGGTAGTGGTCAATATAAGGTGGCTGACATTAGCTTTGTGAATGGGATAAGCACGCATCAGCTGGGTAGCCTTGTTGTCATTAATTTTGACAATTTTTTTGTTTAGAGAAACAATAGACACAGGCATTCCTTTATTGGAGCTCAATTTAATGGAAGCAAACATGACCGCCTTTTTAAGTTGAATCAAGTTTTGCTTTGATCTGGGTTTAAGACACTGGGAGAAAGTCCTGTCTTTATGTTTGTCTTTAAGTCCCGGTACGGTACAAAGTTGAAGATGGGTCATGTATGTGCAGGGCAGGAGTCAACATAGATCCACGGGAGTCACTTGCAGGTTGGATGTTCTCACAGGATTTCGAAGTATCAAAAAAAAGTAGTAAAAAATTACCCAGAAAAATTGCAAACAATTGGTCAGAAAAAAAGGAAAGAATACTCAGAAAAACAGGAAGGAAAATAGTCAGAAAAACTGAAAAAATTGTCAGGAAAAATAGAAAATAATTAGTTGGAAAAACAGGAAAAAAATACTTTGAAAAACAGAGAAAAATAGTTGGAAAAACAGGAAAAAATACTCAGAAAAACAAAAAAAATACTCAGAAAAACAGGAAAAATACTCAGAAAGCAGATTTTTTTTACTTATTAAAACAGAAATAATTACCCCAAAAAACAAACCGAAAAAATAAATTACTCAGAAATGTATTTTTTTTTCAAGTGGATGCAATAAACTACCGTAAGTTTGAACTCAGTTAGACTACCGGAACATTTTCCTCTGAATCATTGAGCTACAACTCTGCAAAGCCCAAGAACCAGACACACGGCGAGACGAGACTTTGTTAATGAGTTTATTTTGGTGTACCTACAGTACTGTACCTTTTGTTAGTTAATCGTGTGTTTGTATATTTGAGTGCTCTCCCTCCTTTGTGTCCTCTTAAGCTCTGAATGTGTGTAACGCCCTCATTGTCCGAGCCTTCAGGTCCTGATGCTGCCACATTCAGCGTCGCTCTCAACAGCCTCCTGTGTGTGACAGCTGAAACATAAGCCTCTTCCTTCACACCTTTTAATATCTAATCCTTCCACGTGGAGATGTGGTAAATAAAGGAAAGTCTGTAAAGTAGTGCAGGATTATTATAGGGCAAGTTACCTATTGACTGCAATCATTTTTCTAATCTAATAAGGCTTCAAATATAGTTTTTTATATCTTGTTTTTTATATTGTCACATAAATACAATAAGGTGAGTCTATGATCATATCCCAGTTTTTCTGTAGATAGTAAAGTACTCAAGCTTTGGAAGGGACGAATAAAGACAAGGACTTAAATTATCTGTAAGCACTAAGTGAAAGTCAAATGTCTCAGAGTAGATCTGCTTCTACTTGACGGAGATACTTGAGGCTTCAGATGAGTCCTCTTGCTCAAAATTACAACAGGCAATTTGACTCAGTACCTCTAGATATCCTTCAGATGGATGACTGGGAATCCTAATAACACCTGATAACACACAGGTTTAAAGGACTTTCCAGGTAGCAGAGTCAAACTGTTTTACATGCAACAAGATCTCCAGCAGAAACAACAGAATAGATTTGTTTGTCAGTGTGTTTCAGAGAAAATAAGATGTTGATTTTGATTAATTAATACCAGAAGAAATATTGTGTCAAAAAATGTGATCACACCATACGTCACTCAACAAACAACCGTCCAGCAGCTTTGCAGACATTATTAAAACAAAACATGTGATCCTACGATATTGTTGCAGTTTTGATATCATGGTATTCAGTCAAAATCTGGTGATATTTGATTTTCTCCACATCACTCAGCCCTAATATTTACCAAACTGTAGAGAAAAGTGGAGAAAAGCTTGTAGCTGTTGTTGTTTGTAGCTCAAAATGGCTTTACTGTAAATTTAGCCGCCCCCTGTTCTGACAAACACGTCCTGCTGTCGGTTTTACTGTTTCTTTTCCTCTCTTATCTCATCACAGGCAGAAAAGTTAGAAAAGGCTTTACACTGGGATTATGTGACCTTTTCCAACTCTGCCTGGGAGACTGCTTCCCTAACCTGCCTTCTATCCCAGGATTTAGGGAGTAAGACATGATGAAGGAAGAGAAAACAGTCTGATGCCCCCCAGCTACCTCTGAGCCTAAATCTCCAGCAGCTCGACCCTCGGCTGCTAATAAATGTAGCTTATGTTTCATGTAGGGGACTGAATTTAACAGAGGTAAACATGGCAGATGGAGAGCGCATTCTTTAAATCTTTTAATCTTAAAATAAACCCACTTCTCCACCATGCTCAGCTATGGCTTTCTGATTATTTAACATCTTCTAAGCTTGCCCTACTTAGCCTCTCTCCAATGACTCTGCATGGTTGTGTGCTTTGGATACACAAACACACTTATCACATGAACCCCCGCTGACAGATTTCTATATATGCAAATGTCGCCTTGCAAACAAAGTCAAATGACACGCACATTCACATCAAATGATATCGTGATACGTGGTGCCGACAAATGTTACTCTCACAGTAAACATGCAGATATCAAAGTAGGCAATTTTGCTGTCTACATAATGTATGATGCTTGCACATTATGGCGTCTACACACTCGGAAAAACACACAAGTATGGATCATGTGAGCCTGTTTTGTTGTGTGGCAGAAAGACTGAATGCAGCTTCATTTTCTCAGCTGACAGATTCGCTCTCCCTCTCATACATCACACACACACAGCCTGCTGCATCTTTGATAAACACACACGATGCATTCACTGAAGGTGTCATCCACCCCATCACGTCACACCGTACACACACATGTTCTGCACATATCTGCTTCTGTCAGCTATTGTGAGCTCTGTTAGCCGTGTCCCTATGGATTAACATGTTATTAGCATTAGCCTTGGCGTAGCATTGAGCTGTATATCACAAAGGAGGCAGGTGTCTTTGTGTTGGCTTGTGTGTTTACACATGTAACAGCATTTAATAACCTTATATGTGCAATATTCTCTGTGCAATGGTGCAACTTCAACTGTTGGCTGCCTGCATGATATATATAATGTTCCTTACATTCTAAACTGTTAATACTTTTTATATTTTTACCTTTTTTTTATATTTCTAGTTTATACTGGTTGTTACTATTTGTTTATTTTTATTTGTATTGATGCTACTTCCTTCTTTGCTGCTGTGACACTGAAAATGTCCCTGTTGTGGGATTAAAAAGGAAATCTTATCTACATACTGTAGCTTCAAACAGTATTCACATCTTTAAAAAGAGCACCTGCACCCATGTGGCTACTCGAAAATACATTTATTTCATATATAAAAAACATCACTGGCTGCCAGATTATCACCCTAAACCAACTTGATCCTGGCCCCTGGCAGACAGGATTTGCAGCCTAAAGTTGACTAACCCTGACTTCAGCCCGGGGCCGGCTTTACTCTCCTCGGGAGCAGAATTAGTTTCCACTTCGCAGGGTTAATGTTACAGTCGTACCTGTTAACCCTGATCTAACTGATCCACTGAGGGAATGACTCAGAAAACAGCATACAAGCTGATATATACAGTTAAAATGATCAAACAGAAGGAGAAAAAAAGGCTAACACAGTAATTTACACATTTCTTTACAAACAGAAATCTCATTTTACATGTTGCATTTATATTTATCCTTGTTCTAGTTGCTGGCAGTCATAAGATTGTTTTTTTCCTTTTAATTTGATGGCTCAACACACAACCTAATTTCTTGAATACGTAACTGAATCTTATAGAGCAGCTGGCTCGCACAAATAGATGAGAGCTAATTAATGT
This sequence comes from Serranus cabrilla, assembly GCA_903364295.1. Taxonomy (NCBI): domain Eukaryota; kingdom Metazoa; phylum Chordata; class Actinopteri; order Perciformes; family Serranidae; genus Serranus; species Serranus cabrilla. The sequence continues at coordinate 318,517 of CAFUXE010000223.1, read as the reverse complement.
ACACATAAAAACAATCCATTATGCTTGGCAGACGACTCGAAAGGGAACAGCATGTATGTTGATCAGGTTTCTGTTAATCTTACAGACAGGTTGAGATAAAGATGATCATGATGAGATGATAATGAATTCTGCTGCTGTTGCATCTGCATGTCAGATCTTTATGTTGGAAAACCAAACAACAATATACAGTATGGAGCCAAGTGGAACAAAATAATTAAACATGTTACAATTTAATTTAATCACAATGTTTCAAAGTTTGAGTTCTAAGTTTGACTTTTGTCAGGACACAGAAAACAGTCGTAGCCTTTAAGTTGAGAGCTAACTGAAGTGTTGCCACAGTGCATTTATTAATAAAGTTTATGAAAGAACCACTGGGTGGAACCGAACTTTCCTGTATTTTGCTGCAGTGAAGTTTTCCACTTTAAGGTTAAAGTGACACAAAAGGCTGATTGCGTCTGTGGCCGTGTGGGAAGTAATGTGGTGATGCAATATTACAGAACTGAGACATCACTGACCTCTGCTACTGAATTAGTCAGATTTTTATTATCTGAGGTCAGTCTGCCCGTGTTGTCTGAGAACTCTTCGTCTGTGGCCTTTGCTCCCCCAAATATTTGTTTCTTGATATTAAATTCCTCCTGGGGACAGGTTTCATCAACTGGCGTCATTTTCAGGGTTTGGAAGAAGAGGCCGCAGCAGAGTTATTATCCTGTTTCCACTGGCTGTCTTCATTAAACTTATATTGCCTGGGCAGCTTCTCCAGTGGCTTCTTACACACTGTGGACACACTCATTGTTTGTCTGTAACCTTTTTAGATATTACACTCCTCAAACTTTGTATGGAAATAGCAAAACTACCTGATCTCACAAAATTGGATCATGTCCTGTGTGTAGACAAAAGTAAACAACTTTTTACATAACTGACATCGTTTACGTAACTTCCGTTATTTACATAACTCACATTTTGTGAATCATATGTTTTTTCACAACTTAAATTTCAAGCTAACATATGAGAAATGGTAAAACTGCTCGCCAGAAATTGTGTAAAAATGGAGTGGCCTTTAAATGCCAGAACGAAGATATTTTGAGAATTATTCAGAGGTACATGCATTGTTAGCAATGTTCACCTTTATTAACAGCCAGTTACTCATTCTTTAAAAGTCTCAAATAACAGAATATAGTCTGGACTTACGCTTTATATCTTAGCTCGGTTTGAGCTGTAGAGATGGCAGTGCTGTCACTTTTTGTTACAGTTTTTGTTCAGACTCAGGATCCCATAGGATAAATAAATACCTTCCCTTGACTTTTCATAAAGTTTTCACTCATTTGGGAAAATGAACACGTGATTATCTACAGGATGGTTTGGTAGACAGTTTGGCCGGGACATTAATAGCTCCCAAAAGAGGACTTGTTAACACATCAGTGAATCCAGTTACTTTTTCAATGTGCCACCATGAAGTTGAAATTTGTAGCTCTGAGTAAATCAGAGTTATTATCCCAGTCGAGCCGTGCTGTTGTGTCTAACTGCAGCCTCACAGAGCCGCTAGACTCACTCGTAGCTGGACAGAATGGTTCACACCAAAGATTACAAACTTTAGTTGCAGTATCTCTTTTGATCTGAGTATAAAGGCAGACGAGCCAAGTGAATAACAGGCTGACAAATCACACCTTTGACAAACAAGGGATGGATGATCACAGTGAAAAGCATCCATTAACACCAAGAAAATCTGAACCACTACTGTTAACATCTTGTCACGTTGGTGATGATGAAAATGAATCATGCAGCACTGCCTTCAATGGATGCTGATGTCCTCTTCACAAGATGCTGTGAGAAAACACTGCTGCTGTGTTGAACCTCAGGAGTCAGAAATAATAGTCTTTGCACGCAAACATGTGTGTGAAAATTTTGTTTTTATGTACATGTATGAAAGATGACATGTGGGAGCATGAATGGGTGTTTGTCATAGAGAGGGAAAGTGTGTGTGTGTGTGTGTGAGGGCATGTGTGTGTAGTCAAAATGACACAGGGTGTGTGTATTTTCCATTGATACAAGGTGAAAGCTGATATGTGCTATCAGCACGGACACACACATGCCCGTACTCCATCACCGGGGATGGAGCTCAGTAAATACGGGCAGTGGCCTTGGGATGAGAGTGTGTGTGCGAGTCAGTGTGTGTGTGTGTGACTCAGGGATTCAGTGTGTGTTTTCCCACGGTAAATCCTTTGTCAGTCTGACATACAGATTTTAATCTCCTCATCCCACTTCTTCATCACTCTTCCATTTAATTTCAGCTCATTTAATATATGCTTTGGATTTCCAGGAAATAAAAACAATAACTTTCCTGTCGGTATGCTAACCTTTCATGCGAGCTTTCAGGTTTTTCCTCCCTCTGCTTCTCTCATTTTCACCTTTTTTTTTCCATTTCTCACTCTTTCTTCTTCACATCACATCGTCTCTCTCACGCTCACAAAACACCTCCATGTTGCAGACCACCCTGCACACGTCTCTTTCCCCATCATAACCTTCACTGTATGAGGCCACCAGGTCAAATGTGATCTGCTGAGCTGTAAAACACACACACACACACTCAGAAACTGCTGAATAACGGTGCATGCTCAGAACAATGCAGGAGGCAAAAGACTGAACAAACAAACAAACACTGCTGTTTGTGTGTTTAGAGTCTTGAGCTGAGACTTCTTTAAAGAGAGACAGATCATATATTTTATCAGGATGAATACGACAATTTGCTTTTGTAAATATGTGATATCTCACTGCTCGTGAAATAATTTACAGCTTAAAACTAACACTAACTGCACTTTAATGTACATAATTTTCAATACCTTCAGGTATCTTACTCACAGTGCAACATCTACATTTGTTAATACTTTTATATTTCTTAATATTGCTTGTTATTCTGTTGTTATTTCTGCTGCTGTCACACTGAAAATGTCCCCATTGTGGGACCAATAAAGGAATATCTAATCTGATCTAATCTAATATTTGGATTCAGCGCATGATGAACTGGTTTATTAGCCTTGTAGCCACCGTGGATAATAAACTGGGTCTTAGAGCGACTCACAGGACAATCAGAGCATGAAGGCATGATAACACTGATGCTGTGTCACTGAGAGGAAGCCGAAACACAGAATCAGTGACACAAAATCTTATATGTCTGATAAACAGCAAATTAACTGTAAAAATAAAATAAAGATTTGTGACAGAATTTCATACCTGAATCTACTAACTAACTCACCAGGATGCAGCTTTTAGCCATTTTTTCAAGGCAAGAATGTGATTAAATTGTTTTTTTCTTACCTGCAGAGTTTTGCTTTCAAACCCTTTGTTATATTTAAAAAGAAATCATGTTGAAACTCCAACCTGTAATTTCTGTCAGCTAAGAAGGACAAAAGGCGTCTGAGACTGAAATTCAAGCATTTTTCTGTAAAAAAAAGTATAAAGCATAATTGCAGTCGACAATGCTGCGGTCTGGCAGCAATTTTAAAAGATTTTTGATTCAGTCAGACATTAGGAGAAAACTTTTCTGAACTTCACTAGATGAAAGAATCTCTCACTGGGCTTTCATCTGTCTTTACTTTTGAATTTTGAATCTAGAAACACATGCTGTTGTGGAGCCATTTTTCATTTCACATCTGTAACTCGTAGTTTGAATAAATTTGGAGATGAACTCAGAAATGGTCTCCCCGCAAAAATGGCAATATATGGCGTTTGTACAGGCAGCAAAATACGACTCATTTTTACATTTCACAAGAAGACCTAAACCTAGCTCAGTGGTTTTATAGCATGAATTCACAGAAATTGCAGCATTTTTTACAACCACAAACCGTACGTCTGTGCCATTATTTGTGACAAACGGTTTATTCTGTCGTTTAGGTTGGAGATGCTGTCGGTTACTCAAATCATCATCCAAACACTCCCTATAGTTGCTATAGTTGCTCTGACATGTATCACGGTCTGGTTCAGTCTATTAAAGTGGCTGTTTCCTGGAAAAAACTGAGCCTGGGAGTTGTAGTTTGACTTTACAAAGTCATGTTATTAAACAGATGTCTCAGTGTACACCCCGTAAATGACCCTGTCACACAGTATTAGATATTTCTAATCTGGAGATGACCTTACCTTCTCAGTTTTTATTAAGATGGATAAAATGTCACCTACCAAACCATCACCTTCTCAGGAAGCTCAAACCCACGGTGACACCCACCGCACAGGTAAACTGACAATTTCAAGCCTCCTCTCTCCGAGTGGAGCCGAGCTGGTAATGAGACAATAATGATGAGCCGTTTTACCACATCTCCTTAATCTGTGGGTGACTGGAAGCACAAACAGATGGCTTTTATGAGGCTGCTTATTTCCCAGAGGTCTTGGTCATATTGACTGAGGCAGGATATGATATTCTTTTATCACATCTTTAATGTGTATATTTGAGTGTGACATATACAGTGAAGAATAACTCCAATAACTCCACCTACACAGTCATTAATAGAAGCAACAGGTATGAAGGTCTCACCTTAAATATCTTCAATCAACACTTCTGGCTGTTTGATTGGGAAACAAATATGTGAAAATGCCTCTTCAGTTGTGCATGGCAGGTTCTGCAGCTTGTTCATTACTATAATAATAATAATAGATAAATCAAATGACATTTGTGCAACAGGTGTGAGCTGTACATTAATATTACCATCTATTCTGAGAGCATTTTCTATGACATTTTCAGCCCTGTAAGGTATATTATGCCATGTATGAATTCAAACAAAAAATATTCCTCTGAATAATCACTTATGACCCACTAAAGGTGCGTGAAAATGTGACAAAAAAAGCTGACACAAATCTGCAAATACAGCACCCCAAGTGGACAAAGCTTCCTCTGAATCTAGTGTTAATCTAGAGTTTGTTTTCAATGTTCAAGTTTGAACAAACATTAAAGAGCAATTCCTGCATAGCGTGCCTTTAAAATGCTATCAAACTAAATGTTGTATTTCAATAGAAAGCATGAGGATAAGCATTAGGATCCCTGATTATCGTTTTCCTGCAGTATGAACCAATATAGCACTGTTCTGTATTGTTCAAACATATATTTGACCTTACAGCGTGCTTTGAAACGGCTGGATTTATGCGCCTCTAGCCCTCTACGAGGACGCATTGCAAACTGGGATTTGGCCCGTTTCATTGCTCTGCCGTGTCGTGTTTCGACAGCTCTGGCTGTTCTCGAATCAGCCTCGTCTCTTTGGTTTTCCACGTGCTTGCCAGCTCTGATGTCGCTCCAGTGGAGGATCTTCCAGAGAGGCCAGATTGTCCCAGAGGCTGCCCCAGGCACAGTGACGACAACTGGGCAACTCTGCCAGCCAACAGGCCCCCCTCCTGGGAATCAAGATGTACGCACACACACTCTGAAAACACACACGCACACTGAAAACACACTGGCACTCTGGGAGAGAGAAAAATGACACTGCTGGGGTTGATAACATGCAGCTCACACAAAGCGCTCCGGCAGACATTCCCCTCACGGCGGTGTGACATGTTGAAATGTCTCTTTCTCTGTTCAGTACAAGCCGTGAAGCACAGCAAGATAATTAAATTACACTCATTTATGGGCACAGTGGATCTCATCAGGAGGGTCAGTGATGAAATGATCAGTAAAACAAAGAGGGGACAATTATCTCCTGACACATAGTTTCCTGTACTTGGTCAAAGCGAGTCTTATTAAGCTTGTTAAATTGTGCACATATATAAACTGCACACTTCATTAGTGCCTTTGACATGCGCTGACAAAAATCAATTACTATAGCCTGCAAAAAGGTCGTGCATTGAAGGATTTTCACACTGAAATACAAAATATTTATGTGTAAAGTTTATTCCGTCCCCCATTGTATTCATGACGCAGTTTAAAGCTGCAAAAAGCAAGCTGCGCTCACGTTATCTTCATAATACAAATGGGTCAGCACATGTAATGTGAAAGGTGTTGTTGATCTGACTCTCCCTTTCACCTCAACTCTAAGGAGCATTTTAGCATCTTTCAGCACATTTATTTTGGTTTCACAGCGAGCGACTGAACTGTTTTGTTTCAGGTTCTCGTAAGCCTCATTTCCATCTGCAGCAGGCAGATGTTTCCAGTGATTAAAAAAGTCTGAGACCATTGCAGCGAAACAACAAATCCCTTAAGAGCTGCTTTGAAACCAAAGCAGAACTGAAAGATTCTAGATATTTCAATTTGTAAGGTGGCCAGAAACAATGAAACTAACACAAACTATTAATACTTCTTTGAGGCGTAACCACCGGCCACAAATAGCTTTTGCATGTAAGCTCAGCCAGGGTTTGTGGCTTCTGTGAACCTTTAGTTCCCAAATTGACTCCAGCTGTCAAGTGGTATTGACTTTTGTATTATGAAGTAATTCATTTTTTTAATAGAAATAATATACTGTTGAATTTGGTTCCCTTAAATTATCCATTAAACGTTAACACAAGTCTGGGGGGGTTGAAAACTCTGCAGGAAGTAAAAGTGCTGATGGTTGGCTGAATGAAGCTACATGATCAGTTTAAATTAATCATGTCTACTTTATGTTATGTTAATTTGAGGAGAGTAAATTGTCCTTGATGTCAATGAAACTCATTTGCACACATCAGGTGTTATACAGAATTAAAATCCCAGCCAAAGGGTGATGCTTTACTGTTCAAACCATTTTTCACTGTTATACTTTTATTAATTATGCATCAATATTAATTTTGACTTTTGGATAAAAAAAAAAGCAGCTGCCAAGGAGAACTAGTCCAAAGAAAAACAAGGGCAAGAGAAAACACAGGCTGCTTTAGAGGATGAATCCAATCACCTTGAGAAAACGCCTTCAAAGCACCGCGAGAACTCTTGGCGTTGGTCACGTGGTGAACCTGTTCGTGCCACAGCTTCCCCGTATGTCACACACATCCAGGATTCCCGTTTGGTGTGAAAGAGGTGTGGATAACGTGTCTTGAAAAGCATGTTTGTGTTCAAAGCGTGTCCAAGCCTACAAACATCCTCTGAAACCCTTGAAGGGTAACGGACCGGCGTCTCTGCTCTCAGCATGTGTGTTTCACACCAGAACCACTGCGAGCTCTTTGTGCACGAGGCTGTTTGAAATGTCAACACTCAGAGATTAGATCTCACTCACTGGGTGTCTCCGATGGCAGGTTCGGCCTGATGATCTGATAGAGACCTTTCTTTTAGGTCGAAAACTGTTTTTATTTCCTTCTCACTTAAGCATTTCCACCTCCAGTGCGGCTGTTGGCTTTGTTATCAGCTGGAAGCAAATTGAGCTACAACTGTTCTGGCGATATGAGAAAATTGAAACAGAAACTTCATATTACAGACGGCTGATCTCGCAGTGGGACTCAGCCTTTTCAAATCTGTGAAAAATATGGAAACAACATCTTGGCATGCACAGGGATTAATTACTCCGTCTTTAAAACAGAGACACTCCAAACCATTCCCTGCAGCTCCGGTTCGACAAAAGCTTTAATGATTTTGTTAAAAGCTGCAGGTGCAGCTCATGATTGTAATTATCAAAGTTCAGCCAGAATATCTCATTTGTAACTTTCTATTGTCTGACTGTCATGTTGGAAATGTTGCACAGTCCTAAGGTGGCAGCACTGACATTGACATGCACTCAAGAAGTTTTCCTTAATCACAAAAAGTTTGTTTTAGCTCTTATTTATTGTCAATGCTGTTTCTCAGGTTGACTGATTATAGTTTCATATTAGTTTATTTAATAAGGAGAGAAGATAAAACGTTTATTATAATAGATTATAACTGATGATAATGGATGATTTTTAATGATTTAATCCTGACAGAAAGCCATGTGCGCTCAGACTCTAGATTGTTTTTTTTTTTACTATAAGATATCATAAAAATTCATATCAACTCCTCTAAAAACTGAGAAAATGTTTTCTCATCTTTTGATTTACCCCATTACCATGTTTTCTAAATATGCGAACTAATAATTCACGTGGGAAATTGTAATTGTTGGGAAAAAATGTTGTCTAGATCTGGTCCAGAGATCTCTAGAAATCTACTCTAACTGTTGAATCTCTCTGTCCTGATATCAGTGTAAAATGCAGATTTTAACAAGCAGTGACACCTCAATTCTGGTTTCAAGAAAAAAAAGAAAAGGGAGAGGGATGGAAAGAAAAGAAGCAATCAGGGGGATGTGGGATCCAGACAGTATCTACTCGAGTGTGTCTGATGCTGACTCATCACACAGATAAAGGGACACAGCCTGGGACAATGCTGAAGAATGGAAACATACACAGCCATATCAGGACACACACACACACACACACGTCCAATAACCTTACATCTGCCAAGGACGTGAACTGTCTTTGAGTTTATTCTCTCGCTGTTTTACAGATAATAAGTCATATTATAGGTTTTACAATTGTGATCTCAGGTTTGTAGTTTCCTAAATCTGAACCATCCAAAATGACTGCTGGTGTTAAATTACACTGCATTAGTATATTGGGTCATAAAGAACTCATTACGTGGGTACTTAATAAAATTAAAATGAATTAATTGAAATTTAAAAGCAATATTTCCCATGGCAATAATTTCTCAAAATTGCTGTACAGTCCTAAACAAATGTAGCCTTGTAAGTTTTTAGTTAATGTTTATGGTTTTATATTAGTTCATTTTAATCAGGAGAGACCAGAGAATAAAGATAATGAGTTTATTATAATACATTTTATGTAATGTTATAACAGATGATATGGGTTGTGTTGACAAACGGTCTCTTCTGTTGTTTAGGTTGGAGATCTTGTTGGTCCTCGAGTTTAATTTATCATTAAATTACAGGTGCACATGATGACTAAATGACATAAAGATAAAGAGATAAAGAGATAAAAACGAGGTCTTACTATGAATCTGCTGTCAAACATGAAAACACCTCACCTAAGTTTCTGCTGGAGGACACCAGCAGGAGACAGCACCCCTGTAGATGCACACACCTGTCTCTTGGTTAAGAATCCCACCAAAACAAACATTTTTCATCAGGAAAAACACTAAAAAGGAAGCATTTTCATTTAATGCTGCTGGACAGAAGTGATGAAGGTCAGTGAAAGGTCAAAATCATCACGTTAATACCACATAAAAAGTCCCGACTGATGGAGACATGGTTTGGGTTTATTTGGGATATTTTTGTACTTTTATTTATTTATTTTTTGACATTTAATAATTGCCGACTCTAAGCAATTACTTTGAGCCACACTATCACTTCCCAGGCTTCTTTCTTCCTCGTTTCTTCCCTTTGCTATTTCTTGTTCTTATTAATGGTCTCTGGGCCGTGAATATATTAAGTTTGTTCTTTTAATATGGTGGTTTGAAACTAAAACTCAGCTGTATAATTTATATATACACAACTATAAAAAAGTCACATTTCAAACCTTACAAGTTAAATTAAATAGATCATAAAGTTATATAATCCTCTTTGCCTTTTTATTTATTCATTTAATCTTACAGCACAGTTTGTTTTTCAGTTGCTTTACCTCGACCTTAACCTTTGTGTCCTTAAAATAGCTTTCCTTTGCGACAAGATTAATTTAGCTGTATTGATTATTGTTATGCATTAAGGGGAAGGAGAGGCAAGAAAGATAAAGCTTAGCTTCACTTAAGAGATCAATACAATTTCATTTATTGCATGCCCTTACAAATCCATGTGTACTTACTCACAGAACTCACAGGTAAGCAATAAGGTGAAATGTTGACAGGTAACATCATTATGGAAACTGAACTTTAACTGGTATCTGGTCTGCAGGGGTGGAAAAAGTATTCAGATTACTTATTTAAGTAAAAATACTAATACCTCACTGTGAAATTACTCCACTACTAATAAAAGTCCTGCATTCAAAACTAAACTAAAGTTAAAGTACAAAAGTATCAACATCAAAATGTACTTAAAGTATCACAAGTAAAAGTACTCGTGCAGATTGTTTTATATATTCTAAATATACAATTTGATTGGATTGGATTATTATTATTGGTGATTTTAAGTGAGCAGAATTTTAATTTTATCAAGGTAAAGCTTATTCTAACTACTTTATATACTGTTATAGGTTTCATTAATAAATTAGCAAAGCATTTAGAGAGCGCAGACCTCCGCAGAGGCAATAGGATCAGTTGAGTAAAAAGTATAATATTTGCCTCTAAGATGTAGTGAAGTAGAAGTTAAATGAAATTGAAATACTCAAGTAAAGTACAAGTATCTAAAAATTCTACTTAAGTCCAGTACTTAAGTAAATTTGGTTTGAAACAATGACTAGCCTGATAAACTAGCTGAAAGCTTTTGTCTTTGAGCAAGAGAAATAAAACTTTTCTCTGGTAAAGTTTCATATTGTCAGATGGAGCAGCTACATGTGATAAATGGTCTGTTATTTTTAAGCACAATGGAGCTGAAAAGAGCGTAATACTCCATCTAATCTGCCTGGATAAACTCAAAAAGGTTACAGAAATTCATGAAGTTAGCTTGAAGGACAAAAGTTCACCTCTGCATGAATGGTGGATGGTGCAGTGAGAATACAAAGAAGGGAGGAAGGGAACAGCATTGTAGTGGTCACTGTAGATTTCTATTAGTGCTCTTCCTTTTCACAGTGTCCTCTCAGATATAGACAGACAGTCAGCTCTACACACAAGTAACAGGGAGAGAACAGGGAAGAAAGAGCGCTGTCAATAAAACAGAGATGAAGCAATAAAAAAAAGTAGGAGAAAAGAAAGATTGATCCTTTTTTCATAACACCTCAGCTTCAGGCTACTGCCTGTTTCTCTATTTAGTAGCTTTCTTCTTGATCTTTTTTCCTTTATCCATGAAAACACAAGCCCACATCTCATCTCTCTCCTGCTCCCCTTATACATGTGACGTGCTTTAGCTGCAATGCTCATATATACTCCTATACTGTTAACGCTTTTGTGGCAGCCATAAAAAAACTCCCCCATCCTGTATATCTTTCCTGCAACTATCTTCCCCCAATTCTGCAGCAACCTCTGCAGCATTTTCTCAGCTGAGGAGCTGAAGGGAACCAAATGAAATTCAGTAAAAAGTTCACCTCACTCTCTGTTTTCCTACATTCATGTATTTTCATATAACCAATGGCTTACTTATTACTTCTGCCAAGGAGGTTATGTTTATGTCTGCTTTTGTCTGTCTATCTCTTTGTCTGTTTGTGTACAAAATAACTCAAAAAGTTCTGCAAGGATTTGGATGAAATCTTCGGACAACATGTGTGTTGGAACAAGGAACAGGTGATTAGATTTTGGTGGTGGTCGGTGATCTAGAACACCATCTGGAATTGTGAAATTATATTATTGTGCCAGTGACCATATTGCCTTTACTAACTGCCGCCATCTAGTGGATGCAATATTTCCTTGACAGCTACCAAAATACACTCTTTTAATATAATGTCTGCTTTTCTAGTTATCATATTATTTTACTTTTTACTCCGCTTATTTTATTGTTTTTGTTGTTATTAATCATGATTTACCCAGATTTATCTTCCAGGGATCAAACCTGTGATCTTCTGTTGAGACACTGCAGCAGTGCAATAGAAAACTCTAACTACTTACTCTAAGTACTTAAGCACTACATTTTATTCTCTCTGTCACTGTTGTTGCTATGACCACCTGTTGCAGCCAGTACAGTGCAGTGGAAGAAAAGCTCTTTCTGTGCTCAGACGGAGATCAATAGCTGTTACATGGGGACCAAACATTTTTCAAGAAACATTTTTTATCAATACAGTTTAAAGAGATAGTGAGCATCTTTATTGAATTCTGTGGGGGTGATGAGGGAAAAAGGACAATGACAGAAAAGCAATAAAAGACGCTCAAAAATATGAACTGCAGGACAGATGCTGTATTTTTAAACATACTGTGTGAATTAATTTATTTCATAAGTGACATCAACCTTTATCCTGACTCATATGCTCACCTGAAATTACTCTAAAAATAATATTATTTAATAATAATATTTAACTGATAATTCTGTGTTTTCCAAGACAATCATTTCATGGAAATATTTTATTCCAACTTCCGACCCTGTAAATGACGTGTGCTGTTTTATAAAAAACTGTACCGCGAGCCGATTTTGACAAACACTCACATGTGTTGTTACGGGTGATATTGTTAAACAGCCTGTTCTGTCATTTAGGTTGGAGATCTTGTTGGTTTTTCCACATTAAAATCCCTCTCAACCCCTTTTTTAAAATTCATATGAAGTTCCCCACTTTAATCACACTGTTTGCTAATATTTTCCTGAGGCACCAATTATACATTTTATTTATTTATTTAAAAGAAATTACTTGAGTTTATAGGTTCTTCTAGTTAAATGAGCAAAATATTAAAAAAATCCAAAAGGTTGTGCTCTTTTCTACTTTTTTCTTTGCACAAACGTTTGTGTATTTTGTGAAAAACCAGATACACACCACAGTACTGTAGAGTACATGCACTCAAGCGCTAAGCTGAGCAGATCTGACTCTACGGATCAATAGCTTTCTGTGCTGTACACCTCACTGTTTTAATCTATTACTGACACCACTGACTGACATCAAACACTTAAAGTTAATGTCTATTGATATCACAGAGAATGAGAAAAATAACAGGAGAGGGGAAAGACAAAGGCTGAAGACAAATTAAAAGATGGAGAGAGTTGGTTGGAGGACCTCAAGGAAATAAAAGCAGTGATGGAGTTGTATGGAAATGGAGAACAAAGGCAGCAGAAAAAGGATTTCAGCTGCTGAGTAGAATAGACAATACATCAAAAATAATAACAATATAAATAAACTGATTGTGTCTGAGGAGATAGTAGTGATACGAGAGAAATGGAAGATGAAAGAGAAAACTGAAAACACTCATTAATGAAAAATGAAGAACAAGAGGAGCCACTGAGGAACAGCAGCCGTAAAAATTCATGTGTAAAGCCACCTTTGTGTGTTCTTTCCTTTCGTTTTTCGTGTCAGCAGCAGTCTCCTGCTGTCTGCCTATCAGCGGTGTCTGATCTGATCATTACAGCCTGACGCTTGGAGACGACTCCGGGTGTCCACACTTGGCCTGAAAATGTCATTTACTCTCTTGGAGCTGGAATCATCCAAATCTGTGCTCTTATTACTTTCCTCCCACTCCTTCCCCTTTGTCTCTTTTGCATAGCTAATGTGCATTGTGACTGGCTGCCATCCAACATGAGAAGAGTTTAAGGGTTTTAGTCCAAGACGTTATATAATCAGAACTGTATGGTATAGTACTACAGAGGGAGAAATTTGTACATTTGATTTGCCAAAGCTGCAATTATGCAGAAAACATGCAAGAGTGGTAAAAGGAAGTTATGTTATTTTCTACTTTCTCTTTATTCTGTCCATACCAAGCTCAAAATATCAAGGGAACAAAGGCTGATGGGAAGATTTGTGAAGCAGCAGAGTTGTGGCTTTTGCAAAAAGGCGGATCAACTCAATACCTAACCCTGACATCTTGAAAGAGACAACAGTCACAAAGAGACAATACCAGAAAATCAAAGAGAAAGTCAAGCCTTGAATTTAATGCAGCAGCATTTCAGTGTTTGTGTTCCATCTTCTGTCTGAAATTATTTGAGATAGCTATCATTTTCTTGTCTCTTAGAGTCTCTTTTCTCCTTTGTTGAAGCCTGCTTGCCTGGCTTTTGATTTCAAAAGACATCTGTGTCTCTGCACTTACACTTCCTCATCAACAGTCAACTCAAGCAGTTTGGTTCAAATCTAGGTGAAGTTTTCCTCAAACAAAATATATTTTCATCACGTTTTTCAATGTCCCAACTGAATGGAGATTGGTTCCCTGTTTGCTGACCTGTGTGATATGTGTACGTCATGATAACATAATCAGTGATATTTTTGCTTAGATAGTAAGAACTCTACTATGGTTGTAGTTAATATTTAAAGGAAACTCCTTTATATTCGTTATATTTCGGTAAAAGTGCTTTTTTTACCCAAACGCCCACCTCATCGTCCTGCCTTTGTGGACTTTGTCGCTCTTTTTAGTTTATGATCTGACTTCTGATATCGCTGAAAATAAGTTCACTTTGGAGTGAGTTAAAAGACTTGTGCATTTCATACAGACGCTAAAGAGTTTACGTATATCAAAGTGTTAGGCTGCAGTTTTTCCTGGGAGTGTTAAGGAAGAAGTATTCTCTTTTTTTGAGTTCTTTGCAGCCTGTACAGGCCATCACACTTTCTTTAGCTGTGCTCATGTTCTTTCATCTGCTCATTTTATGCTCTGTACTTGTGAAGATGGGTGCTGAAATGTTTTTTTTTGGCCACTCACCCTTTTAAAAGTAAAAGACACACCAGCTGAAGATAGCTCAGGACGACCTTTAACTAGTCTGAAAGCAGAGGAGTGGGGTTTGATGGAGCAGGAGCTATTTATTGAACTTAAACTTTAATATAGAAGTGTGAAACTGTCCATAAGTGTGAGGAAGATAAGTGGAGGACAAGCATTTTTTCTTTAGTAAAACCCATTTACATCACTGCTGAGTTTTAAAACCAAAAAGGGGTAATGAGCAATAAATGAGCAGTTTCT
>CAFUXE010000223.1:273913-297785 GCA_903364295.1 Serranus cabrilla | reverse complement strand
GATCGTGCATTCATACTGAAGGAAACTTTGTCCTTGTGTCACAACATTGTTTGTTGAGATACTTTTTAGCAAAGATCATTTATTCCATTGGGCATTAAAACAACTTCTCATTCAGCTAAAGTTGCTTTTTTTCTAACTAAATCCATAAAATTTCAGTTTTATGTTGTTGTTTTTTACAGTGTGAGGCTGAATATTTATCACTGCCAGCTCATCACTATTATCAGCTTCAGGGCCTGTTTAATCTGTTTCCGCACAACAAAGCTGATTAGCCAATTTCCAAAAATGCTAAATCAGCTCATCAGCAGATTATTTCAGTGATGAAAATATTATTTTAAAGAAACAAGTCTCACCGTGTACTGTATTTATTCTCTTTTTAAGAGTTGGGCTGCATTATAATAAATGTTTGGGTGAATAAGTTGCAGTTATTTGGAAAAAATGGTACCACTTTAATTATTTGCTTGATGGACAAAAATCAGATAATATCTAAATCTTGTGACACTAAAATGCTCCATTGGAACAAAACTGTTAATAATCAAATATGTACACGTTGCAACACTTTAATTTCCATCTTTCCAAATGACAGCCACATTAATTAGCAAGGTTTAATAAATCTGCCTAAAATATTGGATGTATGTTAGGATATATCAAATAGAGTATTCAGGACATTTTTAGTAACCCCAAATTATGAATATCATGCCTGTACGAACTGTAAATAGGATCAACCAGCTAATCTACGAAGCATTTCATTTACGTTATCAGGATGGCCGACTGCCCGTGTTGCTCTAGAGGATTGTGTATGGTGTCCAACTTTTATACAATAAAACAATTGTATAATTGTATAATTTGGTGGCACAAATTAAATCATAAATAAGTTAATAGTGCAGACTGCACAAACAGCGACATTTATTGCACATTTAAATATAAATCTCACAACATGTACATGTATGCAAATGTGTGATCCTCAGATCTACAGATATGCCAACACACACACACACACACACACACACACACAAACTGTGCATGTACAGAAGCTTTAGTCCCGCTAATTTATTCATCATTTTTCACACTGAAGTTGCTTCCAGGAAAAGGGTGGAGGACGGAGGGAGGGTGAGAGAAAGAAAATGACAGAGAGAGAGAGAGAGGAAACAAAACAAAGACTCTGCAGCACTGAGACTTTACTTACTTTGCCAGGAGGCCAGGGACCAGTTAATAAATAAACAGTAATGATTAGATTCATCAGACATATAGCTCCGTGCAGCCAGTGGCAGCAGCCCCACACAGGTCAGGCTGTCCTTTGTGTAATATCCTACGTATAGTAATGCAATGAAAACATTTGGACTAGTGACAAAGCAACATATGGATGGATAGGTCTACAAAACCTGACTTTAACACTGCTCACGCTTAACGTTGTTTGTTACGAGTCCCCTGTTATGTTTCACCGGCGTTTGTCTATCCGTCTATTTGTTTTTTTGTACAAAGTACTGCACAGATTTGGATGAAAACAACATGGAACAGGAACAGATTTTGGGGGTGATCCCATCCAGACACCACCTAGAATTTATATTGCAAATTTATATTATTGCATCAGTGACCATGTTGCCTTCACTAACTGCCGCCATCTAGTGGATGAAATATTTCAATGCCAGTGTGCTCCCAAAATACATGCTTTCAATATAATCCTTCAAGTGTGCAATTTGGTATTGCGTAACTGACCCTATTGCCTTGGCGACGGTCTGCGCTCTCTGAGTGCTTTTCTAGTTATTATTGTCACCATAGAATTGAAGGTCCTCTAACCTTAGTGACATAGTCCTTTTAACCCAAACCACACTGTTTCCCTCTTCTGAACTGGAGAATTAGGATGTGTTATCTTCTGAAGCTTTGCAGCCAAACGTTCTTTTTTTATTTATGTGAAAATGAAACAGAAAACCCCTCGAAGCAGAAGAGATAAGAGACCCTCCTCCTGTTCGACTCCACCAGGAGAGAGGAAACTCAGCTCTGTCAGGAAGAAATTGATTTAGTAAATAGCAGAGAGAGTTAGCTGTCATAGGGTGGAGTGTTTTATCGATGATTAACCTGTGTGTGTGTGCACCATCTTCTCTCAATCCATCGCTCCATCATTCCCCTCGTCGAACTCTTTCCTCCCTCCAGCTTCCCCCCTGTATCTCTTTCCACAGACTGCTGCAGCACACAACATTTATCTACCATAGGAGACACTTAGGCATTGCGCTCCAATCTGCGAGTCTGTGTATGAGATGATTGCGTAACAGCTCTACAGACGCAGCAGGGGGGTTTTGAAGGGCTCGAGGATTAAACAGGTCTCTTGTCGAGGGACAAGAGGAGGGTTCTTTGTTTTTTCTTCTTCTTCTTCTTCTTTTATTTTGCTTACAGTGTGTGTGGAGGCTTTGTCTAACTTGGATCATCATCAATCAATCCATCCCACTGTACCGTCACGTTTGCTGCTTCCACTCACCCGTTACATGATATTTCTTTTCTTTTTATCCCTACATGCATGGGTTTATCATTCATCTATCCCATTCATCAGTTTGTCCACTCATCCATTTATCTCCTCATCCATAAATTAATTGAATAAGTAGCCTCTGATTATCTCAACCTCCTCCATCATTGCTTCTTTTCTGCCTGGTTGTGTTTCAGGGTGAAAGATTTCATGTCATCTCATATAAATCCCATCGCCGATCTAAACCTGGGATATAGTGCTCTTCGGAGTCCTGATGACCTTTTTGCCCTTTTCAGTCTCAGTGTCACTATTGCCCCAGCGCCTTGATTTATTTCCCCCTCAACTTAATTCCTTCCCAACCAGCAGTAGGCACAAGGCAGCGAGCTCAGACGTTTGCTTTGCCTTAAACCCTCTTATGAGACATATATGTGGAGTGTTGAGCCATGACCCAAATGGATACACAGAGAATAGAGGATTACAGCTGAGAGAAAGGGGAGTGAAGAGGAGTGGAGAACCATGGCTTGCATTTTTCATTTTGTGCCTCCAACAGAAAGCTATTGTCCTGATTGCCTTAAGCCGTTATGTTCATAACATGTCAAGTAATCTGCTGTTCCACCTCTTCTTATAAAACCTTTTGCTGCTAGCTGAACAGTGTTGCACTGGAGGTGAATGTCCAATATTAATTAATTGGTGCTTCTCAGCCTGTGCATACAACAGACTATCACTAAATATGCAATCACCTGACTCAGCATGTTGACCTGTTGGTCGCGGGTCACTGATAGTGCAAAATCAATGATCAAAGAATTGTATGGATATCATTACCACTATTAGCGCCACTGATCAATATTTTGGTCGCCCACCTTTTTTTAGTCCTGGAGCGTTCTGAAGTCCCTCTGGCCTGTGTGACTGACTACAGTTTCTCATAGGACACATTATTTTAATTGCAAGCTCCACAATGAAATCTCATCCGGCATCTGCTATACCAGCAATGCAAACGGGACAAAAAGATAAGAAAAACAACATACAATAGCAAGATAAAAGCAGAATAATGAATAAAATTGTATTGCACAACAAGTTGAATGTATGCAATAAGTGCTTGAGTGCAGCAGTATTTACAGCCCTCAGCAGCTATGGGATTGTGGTGGCTACAGTTCTGGAGTCTGTTTGTTGGGGCTTTGATGGTTCTGTATCTCTTCCCTGATGGCAGTGGGGCAAACAGACTTTGACCTGGGTGTTCTGGGTCCTTGTTGATGTTGCTAGCTTTCTTAAACAGACGGCTAGCATACACTGCATCCAAGTTTCTGTCCTGTTTTTAATGTTCTCCACAGTGCGGTTTGTGCACCACACTGCGGTACAGTGGCAGAAGTATGCAAGCCAGAAAACATGGATGTGAACAATGCACAGTTGAACATATCTGCAAATTTTTTTGTGGAAGATATGCATCAATTTATTACTGCGCCTGATACACGTGATGCATTTTAGTGAGAAACACTGAATGTAAGTCACATTTAACCCTAACCTTTAAGCCTCTAACCTTTAGGCCTTTATCAGTTAGTGGTGCATATCACCAAACACAATCCAATCAATTTAATTACCACCACAAATTGTTATTACCACACAGTGACCCGGAATGACCTCTGGGGCTCTGTAGCATTTGCCTGTTGTAATCCGGCCTTGTCGTAGTCCATTGTGTACATACATGTCACTTGCTAAAATTAACAAAAAATCAAGGAAATTCTGAGTGAATTCCTCTTTCATTTCTAACGGTAACAACTGCCAGGCTTTTGTCTAAATCTGGTCTTTTAAAAGGAAACAAGATATCCAATTTCAGATAAGTGATTAAAGAAAAGAGAGCTGATTAAGTGTTGGATGAATCACAGGATGAATCTAAAATGCACTTCACAGCTGTTACACCTGTCACACGTATTAACTGTAAACATGTGTAAGCATTGTTGCATCAGGTATTCTGTTTGAAGCTTTGCTGGAGTCCTCATTCAGATCTTAAAGAATTCTCATTTGAATACATGCACGTCTGCACTGCAGTGATGTAAACATTAGTTTGGTTTTGATGTGGAGCTTCAGAAATGGACACAGACACAAACATGAAGGCGCTAATAAAATACACTGTTTTGAATTCCATTAAAAACATTGTCATCACATGCAACAGACAGATAATCATCCATCCACACAGATAGATATTCATTATTTTTGATACAAGCATGTACCATGTTGTTGCAACTCTAAAACACCCACACACACACTTATGTACACACTCAGCAGTGCAAAATGCTGCACATTGATGCAAACATGGCACACTGTAGTGCTTTGGTGTTATTATCAAGCACTCATGCATTCATCTGATGAATACATAATCAGCACAGTTTGTAATGTTGATGGTGTTGATTTGCTGGACAGTGTGCAACAGTGATAAATATGCAGCAATTTACTGAGAGAGGAACTGACTCCTTCTTGGATAAAAAGATTTTTTGGCGCTGGACATGGTGTGCTTCAACCCGATGAGTCACCTTCAGATTTTAGCTTGCAAATATCTCCTTTTTCTAACTTATTTAACTTGCATTTTATGTGTCTGATGCTCCTGCAGTGTGAAAACCAACTATTTGCCTTCTGTGGAAGGCAGGAGCATAAAAATAGTGATAACAGCAGTTGAAGACAGTTTAATAGTTTAGCTGTAGTGTAGTGCTGCAGCTCTTTTCATATGGATTATTTGCATGCATCCTTATGCTAATGGATGATCTGCATGTGGGGAACATAAATCACTGGCCTGTGGATGATTTTTCTAACAGAAAATGGGTATTCTCGTTTTTTAAATCTCAGTTTAACAAACAAATTGAAGAGAAAAATAAGAAAAACTTTGTGAATGAGACCCACTGTAGCTCATCTGTCTTGTTGTCTGGTTAATTTGTGATTTTTTTCTTTGCAGACCAGCAATGGACCAAATCTGCTTCATCATCTGATTCACTAAATCCCCTTAAATGCAGCCCAGCCAATCATGGCATAGCATCAGCCAGCTTTGACAGCTATACGGCTCTACTCCTCTCATGCAAGTATTTCAGATTTTTCTTTATTTTCAGACTACCTTTAAGATTTTATTTCTTTTCTGTCTTTCTTACAAAGTGATGTAGAGCTTCACTTTTTCTCTGACTTAAACTTCTATCTTCATCTTTTTAAGCTGTTTTGGCTGCATTTTAACGTCCTGGATATCCTTCAAACTCATAATCGAACCTTCTGTCTGCTTCTCTTTTAAATTGCTTTCATGATTTTCTTCAGGGAATGACGTTAGTGACAGCATGGACTCCATGCAGGCTCCCGCTGCTCGACAGCAGCAGCTATAATCAAAGGGGCGTGACTTTGCAAAGGGTCACTTTAAAGAAAATAATGGACTGTATAGATTGAAAGTGTTTTTCTCACGTGTTGCTTCAGTCTTTTGTATTAGAAAGAATGTAAAACGACACACTGCAATTTAGCCCTTAACATGGATAAATTAGATTGGATTCAGGGTTGTGTAATGATATGTAATTCAAAGGCTCATTTATGTTCAGATTACTTCATGTGCTGACTTTAGGAGTGGATTGTGAAGTGAAGGATTTGTTCAGAAGTCTTTTACATGCAGTCGTCAGTCATTTACAGAATGATTGGAGCTGATCTAACAATGGAAGTACACTTACTCAAGTACTGCACTTTACTCGAGTATTTCCATTTAATATAACTTGATACTTCTACTCCACTACATTAAGCTACCAGCTTTAGTTACTTTTCAGATCAAGATTCAACTTAAAAAATATTATCAATTGAAAACTATTAGACATTTTTTATTTAATTAAACCTCATAACAGTATAATAAGTAGTTAAAATGAGCCCTGTCTTGAGAATGATAATGTAATTTTTTTTAAACAAATAATCCAATTTTGAATATATAAAACAATGTGATTGGTGCCATTCTGCAGAACGAATACTTTATTTTTGATACTTTAAGTAGATTTTGATGCTGATACTTTTACTTTGACTTGATTAAGATTTCATTCCACAGTGTATTATTATTACTTTTAGTTAGAGATCTGGATACTTCTTCCACCCCTGCATTGCTCTTCGGGTTAGTTTGTTTTTTTCCTTTTTAGTGTTAAAAACTCCAAACCTAAATCAATCCCTTTTTCCTCTCCTCCCCCCTCTGTGACTGGATCTGATAGGAGCGTCGACCTTGAATTCCACACAATCGTCCTCACTAATCTTCTGTTGTCACCTCTCGTTGGCTCTGAGCATCTCGCTGTTAAGCCTCTGTGTGTGTGTGTTGCATGGATACATTAAATACCAGAAAGAGAACGCTTATTTCAGTTAGTGACATTAAGAGAAAGAGAGAGGTGATGCCCGCTCAGCGCTGTGGATGGATGGGAACGATAGAATGGAAGCTGGGAGATTCCTGGAAGAACTGGAGAAACCCTTCGTCTGGTTGTCTTCTCTTTCTCCCTCCATGTCTCCCTCTCAAGGGGAGTAAACCTCAGATTGCTGAAGCCCCCTACCTCCCTTGGGAGCTCCTGATAATGGGTAGTTGCCAAGGTCACCGCTCCTTCCATCCAATCAGGATACTTCTGCGTGCCTCCTGCTTCCTGGTTCTTAGTAATTTGACCTCCATGTTGCTCGGGGCAGCCAGCTCACAGCAGCGGTTGTGATCTCTCCAGTGACATGAAAGTCAGGTCACGGTTTGAAATTGGCCGTTAGTGATACTTGAAGTCATGGAGTTGTTCCCTGGGTGCTGCTAGCATCTATCTACACATCACAAACACAGACAATTAGAGGCTGGAAACACACACGTGAAGAAGGACGTAAAATCACGCCACACTTGTAGATTTCATGTCAGCACACACATTAGTTGTGATTATATGTAATCAATAATCTAGACAAGCACATCTGGACATCTTCTTGTGTATTTTTATCACGATGTCAGCCATGTTGACATCAGAGTGTCAGATAAGTATAGCGCTTTCAATTAACAAAGGTCAATATGGGACCTAACAGACTCCGCTGAAGCAATCCAAATGTCACATCAAGCCTGAGCATACAAATAGCTTCAGACAACACAAACGTGTCACCACGTTGTGTGCTGCTTAGATGAAACAGATTGACTAATTATATGGATTTTTAAAAAACTATAATACGATGCAATTTCACTCTGATTTCCAATAAGTCGTTCCTGGAAAGAGCTATGCAACATGGTGCTAATTATAGGGGAAATAAACACTGTTAAAGTGGTACACACACGCAAACAATCTATTCACCTGCTAGCAGACTAATGCATGTACAGCAGGTCAGATCAATATACAGAAATGGAAAATTATTCTCTTGGCAACCATACTAATAAATATTTATAGAGAATAAAGTTATATATAATATTAAAAATTATAGGCTTTTTTTCTTCTTTCAATTGAGCTTTTTGATTAGATTATTCCTTTATTATATCACCATGTAATTAATAACAAATCACACAAATTACTTTCTAGAAAAAAAAAGGAAATTATTTGGAAATTACTCACAAGACAAATTCAGCATAAATGCAGGAACAATCCTCATTCCAAAAAATGTTGTGTATAAACGTTAATAAGAATATAACGCATCAAATTCAGAATGACTGCATATATGTGCCTCGAAAAAAATAAAAAAAATACCAGTTTGATCGTTAGATATCTTGTCTTTAAACTGTATTCAAATTAATGTAGGATGCAATTGATTTGCAAATCCTTTCCTGCCACATTTTTCACAGCAACTCAACTGTACAACACAAGCAAACAAAGGAAACATCTTCACCAATCCAACAACACATGCACAGCATACAGAAAGCATCTTAGCAACATGATGACATAAAAACACAATTGTCCTACTGTATCCAGGTCACAGAGGCTATTTTCCAGTATTGTAGGTCTTTATTGGAAAGCTGACAGTAGAGGGATGAAAGGAATTGAGGGGCAGAGAGAGAGAGAGAGAGAGACGGGTAATGACATGGAACAAAGGTCTCCGGCCTGACATGAACACCGGATGTTGTGGTTAATGGTCGGCACCGTACACTTGAGGCCACAACTGTGCCACATTAAGACTGTCATATACACTCAGCTGACCTATACACCCTTATATATATTTTTACTGGGCTGTTACTCCGGATAGTTAAGGGCATATTAAGCTCCAGGTACACCCAGATATGACTCCAGTATCTGTCCTCTGGGACCTGAAGGTTCAACCTTGTGATGTGTATCTTGATTGGATAAGAGCAGCTACTGTATTGGCATTTCCCATTGGAGTCCAGGGTCAAAGGGTATCTAAGGACCTGTCTTCTTCAATATGACTGGTCGATATTGTGGAATTCCTTCAGGGCAGGGATGTCCAAGATCATATCAAGGTGCATTTCAAACAAGCGTTGAGGAGCTTTCGAACCATGACTGTTTAGAGGAACTCTGCAATGGAAGTCTGAAATGTGTTCATATGGCTCCATAATCGCCTGTAGTTCGCAAGTGTTTTTTCTACATAAATGTGCTGAAGATGTATGTATTTATATCAGTCTGGATAAAAATGTCAGCCAACTGTTACTGGCAGTGACAATGTGGGAGAAGTGATCTGTCCTTATGGATTGAACGAGAGAAGACACAAACCTACATCTGCAGTGCCAGAGCTTTTAAATCTGCCTCCTAACACTCCTTTGTCTCTCATTTCCCTCTCTACTGCACTGTATACCAGCCAGTAAAGCAAAATCATCATAAAAAAACAAGTAAAGTGCAGAGAATAGAGACCATTAATTTGCCCTCTGTAATGTCTCTGTTGATTACCCTCCTGTTTCTCCTCCGACCTAACCACATGGATAGTCTTTTACACATGAGCGCTTTAATTTAATTGCATTATTTCAGAATCTCCCTATTATGTTGTTGTATTAGCAGTGTATGATTGTACTCATTCATTTTGCCGCTTCTGCTCCCAAGTGGGAAAACACAAGCCTGACCTTGAGAGGGTGCACTCCGGTTGAGCAGATTAGGGCGTGTTGCCTGTACTGTGTGAAGATGTGTCACAAAGCACCTCCTGCTTCTCTCTTTTCCTTTCATCCTCTATTCAACAGTATAATACATGAGTCTTTAAATGCATTTTTATCTAAGAAAACAGCAATTTATCATTGGTGGTTGCTTTGACTTTTATTCCAAAAGAAGAAACGTAGTTTTCTGCAGTGACAGTTACTTTTATACCGTGATTGCTGCAGTATTTGTGTGGCCGAGCACTGAGAGTAGTTTACTCCTAACAGCTTAAACGGCAGTTAACCAGCTGGCGGCCAACATTTGTTACTTTTTTCTGCGCGCCATCTGTTATTTCGACACTCTCGATGTTACTCTGTGACTCCATACATTACTCTGTGAGTTGAGTCGTGGAGTAGGGAGCGCTGGGGTTACAGGACTGCACGTTGCTGTAATTTTTGACAAGCTGTTCATTTGCCATCTCCCCATCAGACTCATGAGAGTAACATTAGTAACACTGGCTGACTGACTCACTCCCTTCTTGAAGTCAATCAATCAATCCCAGCCGGCTCCGTCAGCTGTGTAATTCCTCATAAATGGCCGCCAAATCGGCACACAGTTACTGTAAAAAGGTTGAACACTGGTGTCTCCTGGATCAGCCAAGTCTGGGTGAAACACAGAGCAGGAGCATCCAATGCCTGCACACTGACCAGCAGGATGCCTGGCTGAGAAGATCCATTAATGGACAGCCATTGATTAATGTCTCCATGGCTGCCTCAGTGCCCCCTGTGATGTAGAGATGGATGCTGAGATGATCAGCTGGTGCTCTTCTTCTTCGCCTTCTCCTCTGTTTACATTTGAAAAAATCTCGACCATCCAGGTAGTAGAGTGAGTGGTGTTGTTAGTGTGGGAAAGATGGAAGAGTTCTGACGTAGTAAACATTTAACTCACATGACTGATAGGCTGTTTCTGCTCTGACATGAAAGAATCGAATTCCTGAAGACTTCTCTGTGTTTTCTCTTGTTGGTGGCCGAACTTGTCCGACTAGCAACCTCTATTTTGTTGTTGTTTTCTCTCTTCTTCTATTGTTTACTGACAGATTAGCCTACAGCAGTACATTACTCTGCCATCATCTGACCAAAGTACATTAACTCTGCTTTGTTTATTTGCTCTAAACCAGTTGATGGAAACGTCCCTAATCCGCATTTTCTTTCATGCAAAGTTTCAAAATTTTGCTTCAAAATTTGATTGGACTTTAATGGAAACACAACTATTGACTCATTTATGCTACTGTTGAGAAAATGTGCCTGACCTCCTCACTCATCAAACAAAGCAGTATGCATCAAATGATTGTTTATTACATCTTTACTGTGCAGAGGTTGTGGAGGTTCGGCTCTAGATGGAAACCCAAACACCATAATTATTGACACAAAATCTCTCCCAACCTCACCTTCACAAAAAAATAAATCTTGTCTCATTTTACGGGTCCTTACCACTGAAGCAGAGGGATCATTATTTGTGGAAAGTCAAACTGAATCCATATAAGCTGACAAAGATAATCCTTATCTTATGCATTTACTGAGCCTATTTGCAACTTAAGTGCATGTGTATGTGCGTGACAGAGAGATAGGGAGAGCCGATATCTGGCACACACTACATGAAGTGAATAGCGTAACAAATTAAGCCAACTTGCCAATTATCTTCTGTCTCATTGGGGCAAGGAACCCTCAGCACTCTCATCTTCATTAGTGAGAACAGAGAGGGCAAAAAGCTTCAAAGTATAGCTGCTTTTTATGCCACTAAAGACGGAGAGTCAGATGCACACATTACACATACAGATGAATGCACAGCTGTATGGAGCTGCCCTTTCTCACTAGTATATAAGGAATCTGCATGATCAAAACAAGACACACAAACATGCACACACTAAGCAGATGAGTTTTTAATGCAGCACTGCAGAAGTAAAGGGGAGGAAGCAGCTGAAACAGTCTGCTGACCTGTCCAGGTTTACCCCGCCTCTCACCCAACATCCCCTGGGATTGGCTGCAACCTCCCATGATCTGAGTTCCAATAAGCGATTACGAATGAAGAATGAAGGAATTTTCAACTATTTAATCTTTTTCTTCTTCTTTTTTTGTCACCTTCTTTCAAAAATGATTAAAAGAGAATTCTACTTCAATTATCGCCAAATCATACACCTCACAAAATACCCTTTAACTACATTTACCTAATTTACCTTTGAACCAGAGGAAGCTGGTTGTTTAGGTACGGTGTGCAGATGGAGGCGACTGTTGTTCATTAGTGATGTGAAGAATAGATGAGAAGGTGTTGGTGTAAAGAGGGATTTCATAAATGATGTATTTTCATGAGAATTTATGAGATACTTATTTATGTAATTATTTTGTGCATTTGTCTTGCTGGATGACTAATGAATACATATTTGAGTGCATGTGCTCATTAAGATCACTTAGAAACTCTCACTCTGCTTTGTTAATTGACAAACGGCATTCTTGTAGGAGTAAGTTTGAAAAGCACTTTGTCACATTTCCTCTTTCTGATTGGTGCCAGCTCTTTGAAACTCTCACTGCAGCTTGTGTTGTGTCATGACACTGTTTTGATTAACAGGTGTTTTGATTAATATGCTATGATATGTAATTATGAGTATTCACACATTACAAACAGTGTTTTGCTTCGTGACGCTCTTTAAATGATGTGTTGTTTGTGAAGATGCAGTGTCATCTTATGTAACTGGCCTCACATGTTACATTTGAAGGTAATGTAAGATCCCACTGCAATTTGCTCATGGTAGTAGCTTTCACACTCTTAAAATACTAGTTTGGAGAAGAAAAAGATGGACATGGAGTACATATTTGAAGTGCAATATTCATTTGACTTCAATGTGCATTTGACTTTGTGCAGAAATCCTTGAAAAACCTTAGATCAGGTCCAATGAGTCTTGCACAAAATGTGTACTATTTCAAGGTCAAGCAAGTGTTATCATGGTGCCCAGAACATTTCCTGAATACATAAATATCAGGGCATGTGGCTAGATAACAACCTTGAATTGAAAATATACTGAAGTAGTTACGCGGGTGACGTATACTGTAAGTTACACAAAATATGTCAAATGTTTTTGTTCTGCACGACAGTTTCTATTAAAACTGGTTGTTCAGGATTTGATCTATTTAGAAAACAGGCGATTTGTTAAATCAACTATAATGCCAGTCTTAGATTTAGCATATGCTAACAGCATTCTTTCAACACTTAAACAACTAGATGCAGTTTATCCACAGTTCTCTAAGTTTTATCACTGAGGATGCTTTAATAAGTCACCACTGTGAGTTGTCAGTCTAATGTGTGGTGGTCTTCTCTTAAAGATAAACACCGCCTGTTATTTGTTTATAAAGCATTGCTGGTGGAGTAAACCTTTCTCCCTCACTTCTCTTTTTAAACTCAAATCCATTTGTCATCACAGATGCTCACAGGAATCTTTATCCCTTGAAACTCGTCAGATTAGCTTTTTGTTTTCTCAGAACAAATTACAAGAGGTATTAAAATGAGAAAGCTGTGAGTAAGTGCATCCTTTAAAGTGTTAGATTATAAAGCTACAGTGTTTCTGCTTTGATAATGAATAGACATGGTTGTTATTATGGTTTTTATTTGACATTTCTACATTGTACAGTTTTATTGCTGCTGTTGTTTATCCTTCCTTCTGAGCAGACTTGTTCAACATTTAATCATTTAAATTTTAATTCACCTAACTGTTTTTACTGCTGCATGATTTTCACCAGCTATTAGTTTAATTTGACTTTATTGTTATTATTTTATCCTTCTCGCCTGTTTCAATGTAAATTCAAGACAGTGCTGTGAAACAAGAAAGATAAAGAAAAGCTTAATTCTCCGTACAGTTTCCCTAAATAAACACTGGCAGGTGATGATGATGAGATATGAAGTGTGGCCCGTGGAAGACAAAACACACAGGCGTGCCTTTCTCTGCGTGCTGTAACCTTTATCTAATGATAAATCTGATCCTCACTTAGGAGAAGCCACCACATATCTGTTTCTGGGTAATGAGAAAATCACACACATACTCCCTCTTCTGATTTTTGCTGAAATATATTCAGCACACGCACACATTCTTCTTTTCTGTCTGTAGAACAAAAACCCTCTCACACACACTCGCACAAGCACACGTTTACCAGACACACACACATACAGTGTACAGCCGACTCAGTGATAATGAGCTACACCTTCTCTCTGTCATGTTCAGTTATATCTCTCGTCACCATATCAGTCCCACAGTACCACTGTGTGTAGTGTGTGTGTGCTTCCCTTGCAGGGAGACCTTTTACACTCTTCTCAAGCTGTATTCATTCACCTGTTTCTCCTGGTGAATGACAGTAAATTGAGGGCAGTGAAGCTCTGCCGGCCTCATTAAAGACCTCCAGTGTGTTTCATGGAACTAAATTTTATTTCACAGTCATAAATGAGGCACATAAAGTCAACCAAACCAGCT
The DNA here is from genome assembly GCA_903364295.1 of Serranus cabrilla. Lineage (NCBI taxonomy): Eukaryota > Metazoa > Chordata > Actinopteri > Perciformes > Serranidae > Serranus > Serranus cabrilla. The sequence goes on along the minus strand of CAFUXE010000223.1, from coordinate 283,813 downwards.
TATTTCTTGATCCGGCGCAATAGAAACAAGATTATTTCAGGATTTCTTCTGACTCTGGAAGTCTTTGTGTTGCTGTGGAGAAGTGTCCAGCCTCCCACACAGTATGAAACATCTCCTTCATTGTTGTTTGGCAGGGAAAAAAAGCTGCTCAGTCCTTTTCTGAAAAGTTCAACCTTCCAGAGCTTTTGAAAGCACTCTGCTCCGCCGAAACAGCTGCCTGGTGCAGCGCTTGTTTGAGAGCAGCCGCCTTTTGTGTGCCTTGTAGCTGCTTTCATGTGCATGTAAATAGGAGAGGTGGCTGTTTTTGGAAAATCACTCTTTGCATGAAGAGTGCTAAACAGCCCGAACAATAACGAGGGCAAAGGGAATTAAAGCCTGTTTTTATGTTAAAGAAACAGCAAAAAAACTGGACTTTAAACTCTGTTACCTGTCAAACACATTTGGAGACTTCATTTTTAGTGACATATTGTACAAGATTTGTCACATGACACATAAAGAGACATATGAGCATGTTTAACATTATACATACACAAACGGTTCGCAGGTGTACCAAAAGCTGCAGTTTCTGTGAATTTATTCTACAAAACCACTGATCTATAGGTTTAGGGCAAAGAACTTCCTGGTTAGACGTTATAATAGACACTTTAAAAAGTAAATAAATGTATGTAAATGCTGGAAGTGAAGTTACAAGGGTGATGTGAGCCATGGCAGTTATATAAAGCTGGAAGTTACGTAAAAAAAAAAATTTAATTCACAAACCCTGAGCCTGTAAAACTGTAAAACTCTAATCACTGCTGTCATATAGGCTAATAACTGGCTTACAGACATACATGTAAAACTGTACATGCTGACAATTACAGGGAGAGAGAGAGAGAGAGAGAGAAAAGAAGATAATTAGAGAAATATGATTGGAGGAATACAGGAAAGGATGAGAGAAATAATGTGGGAGAATAAATCACTTAAATCCCAACATTTTGCAGCATTAAGGGAAATTAATTGACTTGTCCTCACCATTCAATTTTTTTCTCTCACAAGAAGGCAAATGTTGTGAAGGCTGGCTGTGTAATGCACATGAAATCAAACCTGGCATGTTATTAGTGGCTAAGCATCAAAAATGAAACACTGCTCCTGGCTTCAGTCAGTGCATTGTGTGCAGGCTCGGCATCTCGATATTCCCAGAATTTCAGTTTCATTCAGTGCCCCCTCAGTACACAGTCACATAACAAATGGAGGTTTTGTTTTATGTATGGGCTGTATTTTCTCATGACAAGGCCACTACCTCTCAGGAGAGGGCTACTACAGAAACAAATCTAATTTAAAAGTGAGTAAAACAGATTTGTTTTCCACTTTGAGTGTAATTCTAGGTGTACTGAAGACACATAGAAAAAGTTCAGTGTGTCCATCTTACCCTGACTGACTGACTGCTGACATTTTCCCCAGGCATCAGTGTGCTTCTACATAAGTGTTTTTCAGATGGTTGAACAGCCTCGGACAAAATGTCAAAATCGGTGGGCTGAATCTGACAGTTTTTGACTTCCTGAAGCTGAACAATGACACCAGCTTCACAGCGATTAGCAGGTCTGCAGAGGTGATAGAGACTCAATGTTTTTATTACCGCTCTCTTAATCTCACACAGCCAGACCTCTCTCCACAGAGCTGTGTCAGCACTGGGAAAGGCCTGACTGGACTCATTTTCATTCAGGGAAAAAGACAGACTGGTCTCCCCTAAAAATAACAAAGAGACAGCAAAATATGACTCATATTTACATTTTAGACTGTCCTAAACACTAAAACAGCAAACAATTTTTTACATAACTTATGGTAATCACGTAACGTAACTACTTCACTTCTGACATTTATGTACATTTATTCACTTTTTAAACTGTCTTTTATATCACCTAACCAGGACATGTTTTGCCCTAAACCTAGTTCAGTAGTTTTGAAGCATATATTCACAGAAACTGCAGCCTTTTTCAACACTCCGCTCTGATCCGTGAGCCACTTTTGACCAACACTCATATTATTCGTTATGGGTGGTTTTGACAGATGGTCACTTTTGTCATTTAGGTTGGAGATCTTGTTGTATTCCTCAAAATAATCTCAATATTTTTGGGCAGCAAAGATGCAGCTGCAGAATAAATAGCAGCGATAGTGGCAGGGGAGGAGAATGCCATTTGAAATAGGCACCTTCAGGGTGTTATACCATCACAAACGCAAACCATTTGCTTTGGTTTTGGACGTGTCAGGTAAGATGAGTCACATCCGGCTATTCACATGCATAGAGGCTTTTCAAAATAAACTTCCATGTGCACAGGAAACAGCTAACTTTTGGCAATAAAACAACTACTGCCCTATTTAACGTGGGGTAATTGGATGCAAAATAGTACCTTTACCAACACTGACTCCTGGGTCAAAGTCCACCTCCCATCCCATCATTTTTCTCCAAGCGTCAACTATTAAGGATGCATCTCCTACATACACTAGTGCGTCTGAATCACATGCCAAGGACCGCAACAAATCATCTGTATCTGATGAGTTGAGAGTGAGAACACTGAGTTAAACTACTTCTCTTTAAGTCTGTGAATATTGTCATTCATCCAGGTCATAGTTCTATTCTGGGAAAATGTGAATCGTAGGCAACTGGACTAGTATTAGTCTGGGAAGACGTTTCGCCTCTTATCCAAGGGGCTTCATCAGTTCGAACGCAACAAGTCTCAACTAGCCCTCACTAGTTGGACTAAAGCTTGTTGGACTAATACTTCGCTTTAATGAATTTCTTCTATCTTTTTCATCCGTTTAGGGCTGATTGACTGAAACGCTGCAGGCTCTCTGGTGGCCTGGCCTGTGGATTGTTTAACTGTCTGGCTGTTTGCTTCCCTGGCTGGCGACTGGCAACTTGCTGGCAGACTCGTTTATATTCCACCTGCCAATTTCTTCTCCTTGCCTGTCTGCCTACCTACCATCTGTCTTCCTCACTGCATTCTGGGAAAAAGAAGAAATAACAGCCATTCTTAAAATGCTGTAATGCAGCTTTCTTTCTGCAGAACTATGCCACTTTAGTTTCACCTGTTGCATGGAGCTGGACACTCTCACGTCCTGGTGGTGTTTAAAATGATGACACTGGATGCTTCATATGGCAAAAAGTTGACAAATAGAAGGAGACTCTTTTCACTTTTGGAGCAGAGAGAAAAATGATGATTTGTTTGCACAGTATCTGCATAATTTGCTTGTTTTCAACACCATTTTTCCATGAACTCTGGAAAACAAACTTCGAAGGAGGACAGGGCAAACTGGATTAAGCGGGTTACAGATTTATTACAGTGGCAGGCCGTGCTCTGCAGGAAGATGACAGCACTGGTGTTTGCTTTGTTGAAATAGCTTTCGATAAACATGTTTACTTTTATTGCGAAAAGCTAGAAGAGGCGAGGTGTTATTGTACCACAGAGGGGGGTGGTTTCAAGGTGCCGGGGAGGGGAAGTGCTTGACTTCAATTATGGACACTGTAGTTTATGTGCTGTGTCCCGACCATCAGGCACCACTGGGGTCCGAACAGCAGGATCCAGACATGAGGTGGTCCTTCCTGATGGCTTTCAGACTTTTCCCGTTCCCCAGTTTCTCTATGTGGCATGTCTGAGATGCTCCAGTTTCAGTGTTGTGAGGAGATTTTTTTCTTAGCATGAATAAACCCATTTCATTCAGTCACTATGAGGACTTTTTATATTTATATAAAAGCCGGATTTCATTATTGTTGCCCAGGAATAATGAAAGTTAAAGGTTTAGAAAGGCCTTTTATCCCCTTCTATTCACTCTAATACTTCATCATTTTAAAGGCAATTAATTCCATCCATCCCTAGTTCTTATTCCTCTGATTTAATTTTTTTTAGCATGATCATTTTGAATTCACAGGAATATTGCCAGAATGTTCTGAAATTTCTAAGGCCGTCCTTGACTAAAGACATTCATAGTCGTCGAACATTTACACGACTTTGTGGGCTATGTGGCTGCTGTAAAACTGAGTTTCTCCACACTTTACATCCTGTATTTACCAGAGATGTTCTCATAGGTTTCATGGAAATAAGTGTTTTATGGAAAAAGCATTAAAAAAATGACAAATCAGTTAAAGAAATCTTTTTTGCTCAAGAACAAAACGACCAATTACTCGAATATTGACTAATATAGGTGCCAGAATTGTCACCCCCGACCTGCTCAATATTGTTCTTGCTTGTAAAAGTGACCTCAGAAATGAGATTTATTCCAATATAATACAGATTATTATGTGTCCATATCACTTAAACGCCACATTTATCGTCACATGAATAAATAACACCAAGAAAATACAACCAAAACAAAGTAACTATGCATTAGAAGCCAGTGAGAGTTGGTTCCCTCTTTCTGTAAACTGTCCCTCTAACAAAATGCGACACACATTCTGCTCCACAAATCAAATTCTCCAAACCACAAAGGGATTTATTTTCTCTATTACTGTTTTTGCTGGTGAACGCCTTGGCAAATTGTGTTTGTTGCTATGAGAGAGGTTGGCTTCCTGTTCAGTTGTACTGCCTCTTTACAACTTCTTGTTAACTTTTCTTCACCTCCCATCACCCTCAATCTTCGGCTTTTTATGCACTCGCCAAAACTCACTCTGCTCTTGAGTCGCCTTCACAATGAGGACAGGATGTGCTGTGTTTGCAAGCCAAGGACGGAGTGTGTTGCCATGGAAAAAGATGCTTGTATTTGTGCTTTTGTTTTGTTTTTTCTAAGCCAGTATAGTAGATTTAATTATTTTTTTCCTTTACAATGTAAAGTTGACATTGACGTTCTAAACGTCTCCATGTAATGCACCAATACAAAAGGTTTATGTTTGCAGTTTTAATTATTCAAGCTGCTTCCTGCCAAATTGTGTTTTCTCCTTTAGTTTGATGGCAAATCTCTCAATATCATAATGCAAAGCTTAAGTCACTGTTGCTTTGGAGACAGGACAGTCTGAGTCATGAGTCACAGCAAACAGCCATGATGCTGAAGAAAACATGGCACCATAGTTCTCCAAATCATTTGAGCTGGACACAGAATCTGAGAGAGACTCGATTAAAGCTGCAGATTATATCGTCACTTTTCTGAAAAGTAAAATCTTTAGCTTCTGCCCATCGTTAGCGGCTCACTTAATATAACATTAACAGCCGGATCACCAAAAAAATAACGTGAAATGACAACGTTTTTTTTTAACACAGAGGTCCGGCTCTCTCAGAAGAAGAGCCTCTTATGGCTTTTCATTTAGTGTCAGTCAAAGCCTTCTATTGTAGCCTAACTTAGCAATTATATTATATTATATCAGTTTGTGTGTTGGTAAGGGATTTTTTTATTCAGTGTTTTCATGAAACCCTGTTTGTTATGCATTTTTGCAGGAGAAACTGAATTTGTGACAAAGAATTGTCAGAACTACCAGTAAATTTATTTAATTTTATTGTCTTTTAAAACGCCTTACCAGGAAGCTTTTTCCCTAAACCTAGGTCAGTGGTTTTGTAGCCTAAATTCACCTAAACTGCAGCCTTTTTTTTTTTACAACTGCAAGCAGTATATTTGTCTAGTGGTAGTTTATCTATTGTATTTACAATCTACCCAGGAGATATATATCCATCCAACGCCATATAACATAATATATCACATGACATACTGTAGAAAAAAGCAGAAACAGAAGGACATATATGGACATGGACATACAGAAATGAGTGCAGATGTTTGACCAGAGGGTTACAGTGTCTAGAAAAGATTTCCTGTAGTTTCATGACTCCATTTTCTCCTGGTGACAGTGTTTCAGCTGGTCATCTCTCTCTATCTCTCCGTCTCTTTCTCTCTGTGGAATGACAGGCGGATCATGAAGAGTAATTGCTGTTCTGCTCATAAGTTCCTACCAAATCATTTCACCAGCCTGTCTCCTCTGAAATCATCCCCCCTCGTAATGTAATGACATTTAGGACTCGGTCATCAAGCGGCTCTGCCCAGCAAATTAGCTGGCCGATGTCTTCATCCTGGGAAGATTAAAAAAGCTAATCAAGAAGAGGAAATGGTGTAATGTTGGAATTGTGATACAATTCACAGAGAGATTAATACCAAAATGCATTAATAGGTGGAAGGTCAGTCACGGTTAAACAATTTCCTCCAAAGGATGCACAGAGGCTCCAAAAACTGTGTGAATGAAATGAAATCCCTTTTATTAATGAGTCTCTCCATGTGCACTGAAGCCACTCAGCTCTGCACTGACTCAACCTTTCTCCTCGTATTGAAGGAGCAGCGACAGAAACGCCACAACATGTCAGATAAATTATGAATGAGCGTGCGCTCTGTGGCAAATCATGTGCAGCTCACGCACACACATGACCGCGAACACACAGAAACACAAGGACCAGAGACAGTGAACGGAGAATATCAATGATTACTGAACACAGAGACACATACTGAAGGCATGTGTGCACATACTGTACAAGGTCCCCTGCAGCCTATTACTCTGCTAATGGATTCCTGTCGTGTTATGGTGGTTGGACACAAGCTCGACATATGACAGTGCTGCACTTATCATGCATGATACTTCTAAATGTGTGTACGAATGCAACATATTCTGTTGAATGGGTTTGTTTGGCCTGGTGATGCATCAGCATGTCCACTACCAGCTTAAAATGAACTAGTTCACATCCCGTTTCACAATTTCGAATTTCAATCAAAATTTTCCATTTAAAGAAAAATGCTTCGACTCATTGTATCTTTTAAACATGTTTTTTCAGACCCTGCTGGCATAATTGGCATAAAATGTGAGTTTTTTTCTTTCTTTCTGTTAGAATCTGTCCTGCATTGAAGACTGTTTCCTCATCGATATGTGTGTGATATGTTAACTCCTGCGTTCGAGTTAATTACTTGATACGTTCAGTTCTGTGTTTACTAAAAACACAAGAACATGCTTGTGTTTTTTAGTTTTTTGGTGTTTTCATGCACAGCACTGACTTTTCCTAAACCTGGAAACCGGTCGAATCTGCCGAGCTCATGATTTATTTGTTGTGACAGATGAGTCTGGTCACTCTTCCATGAGACGATCCAAACTAAAGGGTATTTGTGAACTTGTGTGGTGAAGCCAGGTTACCTTTTCCATTGATTACACGGCTGGAAAAGAGGTCTATTCCCTTGTTGTCCTACCTTTGATCCTCACCTGCTTTCCAAACCCACCTGCTCACCTGTTCCCAATCCACAAATCACCTCCTCATTATATTTGCCACTTTGCCACCCGTTCCCTGGTTGTGTCCCGCCTCCTTCGTTCTTATTCCCGTCGTTGGGCTGTTTGCCTCTCTCCCCCTTTCCCTTCGTCTGCCTGTCTGGACTGATCTCCCTTTAACAAACCCAGCGCTGAATCATCCACACGATAAACTTTGCTTTTACTTTTCCTGCCTTCCGTTTGAGTCCATTAAGTTTGAGTCTATTACCTGCAACAGTGAACTTTTACAGCAGCCTTTTACGACCTGAAAGTTCTCACTTTTACTTTGCTCATTTCCTGATGACGACACACCCTGCTGCAGCTTACTCCTCCTATCCAGCCTCCCCTTATGTGTTGAAGACATTTTGATAATATGAAGCATAAAACCAACCTCTGAGTTTTATATTTATATCCTACAGCTGTCAGTGGTGGAATGTAACTAAATACATTTAATCAAATACTGAACGTAAGTAAAATTTTTAAGTACTTACTCACAAATATGTCATTTTTTACTTCTACTTCACTACATTTCAGAGGCAAACATTGTACCTTTCACTCCACTACATTTAGTTACTTGTCAGGTCAAGATTTAACTGTGAATACAAAGACATTTGTAAGAAATTAATTGCAGAATTTGTAAAAAAGTTACTTCCTGGTATCCACAGTGAAGTAAAATGCTCAGTGTTAGTACAGACATGATGGCGGCTTTGGATTTAGTTTTTTCTTGTACAAATTATTTATTCAAACACAAAGACACGTGCAAACACCAGCCTCAGTGGAGACGTATGTGGTCCATAGAGAAAACATTCATATAGTCTGTTCCCATTGGGATTAGAGGCAGAGGAAACAAGGGATGCAGCAGAAGTGTGAGTGAGCTGAGACACAGGGAAAGAGAACGAAACCAACCCTGGATTTGATCTTAACAAACTCTAAACCCGATGGGAAACAGGACAGACGGAGGGAGATGAAAAGAGAGGAGGTGAGAAGAGAAAGCATCTGTAAACAGGTAGAAACCTTAGAGATGGAGAATCCTACTGGGACTGCCAGTCTTCAGCCATGTGGAACAATACGTCCAATAAATACAAGCACAACAGCTGGGCTAATCATGCTCTCACTCTGTGTGTGTGTGTTTGCGTCTTCATGTCTGTTTGTATTGTTTCCGCTCTCTTTCTGTGCATATGTTTCTGATGTCAGTTTGTGTATAAACCTGTTTGTTTACCTGTTTGTTTGTGTCCCCGTGCTCCTGTTATTCACCCCTCACATCTGTGCGCATTCAAGTGTGTCTGTTATGATAAAGCCTTACTTGTCCATACCATGGTATCAAATTTATGTTAATGTATATCACCAGGTTGTTGTGCATCCGTGTGCATTTAGGCATGTCGATTATTTTCGGTGGGGATAGGGTAGGATTGTTTGCATTTTAAACTATTTATCAGTCTGTATAGTTGCATATAGATATTCTCCTGTGTGTGAATGTGATCCGTGTCATTCAGGCTTTCACCTTGCTGACATTTAGGCCTATATGCACATGGATGACTGCAATTTATGTGTTTGTCTATGCATGGAAGTGTCTTTTTTGATGACATGACAGAAAACAAATCAACGGATGTTGAACAAAATGAGTCTATTGGGTAACTATCTACTAACTATATTGTGGTAATAATTTCTCATTTCTTAAAGTCCGGGTGAAGTAAAATCAGAGCTTTGTATGAAAATATATTTTACAAGCTACAAAATAATAGCTGTAAATTTGCTTTACTTTATACTTCTTCTACATGCTACAAACAACAACTTAAAAAATAAAAATGTCAGACGATGAAGCTGCGAAATGTTAACACTCTGGCCCGGCAGCAGCAGCACACTCACAGATAGACTTGATTGCCCAGCTCATCCTTAAAACGACACCTTTCACCTGCCTGAGCTACAGAGTATATCCTGCTCTCCCCTCTAACTCTGCTGATTTGAGAGCATGACAACCCGACACCACCTTTTTATTTTCTTCTTCCTGACCAATTTTACCCTGCAGCCGCTGTCTCTGATCTCACTGTCATCTCCCCCCCGTTCTCTATTTGTGACAGATATGAGCTTGTTATCCGCAGCTCAGCTCAGAGGTCATACGGACAAGTGGTCAGTAAACAGGGGCGCGGTGCGCGCTCTAACACTGGTCAACATGTCCTCAGCAACAGAACAATCACACTAAACATGTTTATGTGGAAAGAGGAGCAGCTTTCTCTGTGTTGTTTTTCTCGCTGGGCAAATTTTTCTGTCTGATGGCTGATGTGTAACAACAGAACAAAGCAAAAGCCCAAGCAACACTTGACCCAAATGTAGTATAAAATGTCTGCAGGTACATAATAGTGTAATGACTGCATTTTGGACCGAAATGCATTTCCTCTTTGTGGTTTTTAGACGTACAGAACAAGTAGGGTGACAAGATTACAGCTTTTACACTTCCTTTAGGAACCAACCTCTATTAGGAAGAGCAGAAATAACTAAAGTAAATAATTTCCGATACATAAAATGAAATAATCAGGGGAAAAAACGTGTTAGTGGCTATTTGTTTCCTTTTGGGGTTTTGTAAGCTAAGCAGGAAACGAGAAGAGAGGGGGCCAGTAGGAGCAGAGATTTTCTAATTTACAACAACGCAGGGATTCCGGTTAGAT
>CAFUXE010000223.1:247254-273816 GCA_903364295.1 Serranus cabrilla | reverse complement strand
GGGAATTGCACCGACAGCTCTGTGATGTTGCACACACCATGTCTCGTTTAAATGAGCCCTCGGGGAGCAGAGTATCACTGCCAGCTGTCATCTGAAGAGTAAACGCACATTAAAGGAAGAGTTCTGAGTTTCTGAAGTGGACTATTTATCCATAGTCGGTGTATATTACTGAGAGAAAATGGAGGTCAGCACGCCCCTAGTTTGTAGAAGCAGGCAGGAGTACTGACAAGGCCATTTACCAAGAAAATATCAGTTTAAGGGTGGATTTGGAAACAGAACTGAAACCTTAATCTACAATCTCTTCAAAGCTACCAGAGTCCATTGACAAAACAGTCATTTTACCCCACACAACACAGGAGTTGCTCGTTTCCCATTGCCAAGATCAGTTAATTAGACTTGTGTTACTGTTTGAGGCAGACGTAGATTATTATTGTAGATTATGTAGGCAAAAATGTGATTGAGGTTGTATGGTGTAGAGGGGAAGAAGAGTGGCATCTCCACCTTATCGTTATTTAATTGAAGGAAATTTTTACACCAACTGGTGTTTAATGTCTTGGAGACAATTTTCTAATTGACTTCCATCGGCCTTACTTTGGGAATCGAGAGGGAGGCAGCTCTGAAACTAATCTGTGCAGCAGTTTAATTGCGAGGTTATTTCCCAATAGGAGCATGTTAAGACAGAAAGGAAGGGGACCTAAAACTGAACCCTGTGGAACCCCTCATTCATTATTTGTAGGTATGAAGGATATGCATTTGATTTGTGTGCATTTGAATGCTAAAGTGTGCGCTAACACGTGTGTCTGCACGCCCTTAATGCCTCTGCACACTTCCCCCTCTCCGTGCTTGTTCATGCTGCATTTCCCTCCTTAATGTGGCTCATGATGAGAGCGTGCACATGTGTATGTTCATTCCCGTGTGTCTGCGTCCAAGGTGTAATCAGCCAGAATGACGACTATTAATTAAGAAAGCTATTGCTGCCAAGGTCTGTTTGGCAATTAATATTGGATTATCTGACTCCCTCCTGATACTTGATGTGCACAGCAGAAAAAAACATCAATAAACTGTTTGATAAGCATTTTTCCCAAAATCATCCAAATAGGTCAAATGCTGTTTATTTTTCTCTGAACACAATTCTAGTAATTATACTTCGTCTGATACCTTTTGGTGTTTTGGTTTATTAGTTTCCCTTGGCTTTGTTTTGTGTCACTGTGTGCCATCTGCTGTGTTACATCCTTCAGCAGTAGTGCTCCAGGATCACTGAACAAGGCAAGTGTGCAATTACAACAGGTAATACGGTAAAAGTCTCTCACAAGGATAAAAGTACAACAACACACATGCACCCGGATCTTTGACAGCCACTGCAGGCAGAGCCCTGAGCACTGAGGGAAAGTGACAGTTTTGCCCGATGCAGGCCAAGCCTTCTTTACATCTCTCTCCTGCTCACACACACACACACACACACACACTGAAGGGTGATTAGGGTCAGTGACAGGGTGCAAGCAAAGCCCTTTCTCCGTTTCCTTCATCTTTCTCTCCCTCCCATTGCCTCAGTCTGTCCTACACGGTCACCCCGAGGTGTTCAGGGCCGGTGACAGGGGCCCCTGAGGGCCACAAGCCTGTCGGACAGTGACAACTGACTGCTGACAGCCCGTCCCAAAAGCATCGACACGCTCAAATACACACTACGACCATATTTCTCCCTCATCACCATCGCCTTTTGCCTTTGCCCTTGTCTTTTTCGTTATTTTTCTCTACTTCTTCCCTCTTCCTCTGACTTAAACTGCTGATCCAGGCTGTTTCTCTGCAGTAGGATGTCCCAGTCAACCCTCAGCTCCTCTCGAAGTCCTGGGCTGGCAGCTTCCACTGGGGAGCTAAATGGTTCTGAGCGTGCCTGAAGCCCTGGAGAGACGATGCAGGGCTGCTGCTGTTGGTGGGTTAGTGTTGTCCAGTCGCAGGATTCCTAAGACATTAACAGTATTATCGTATCGTATCGTATCCAGGAGGTTCCAGGGGGGGGTTGCAGAAACTTTGATATTTGTTTTTTAATATATGTATTTTAATATGTCTTTGAAAACAGAAGACACTGAATTTAAAGAATAAATAGGCCTAACAAAAGAGAAAAACGTGTTTACTGTTAATATTACTGTTGAATGTTATGACAGAAATGATCAGCAATGTTTATAACGGAAGAAAGAATGTTTTTGCAATCAAAATGTTCATGTTGTAAAAAATAAACCAACAGGGGGGTCCCCGTCAGAGGTTAATGCTGAGTGGGGGAAAGCTTGGTAACTGCTCCTCTAGGGTGCCGTTCCAGTACAGAAAATGCATTTGTGTGTATCTAGGGTTTTCCTTCCAGTGGAGAAAACAAGATGCAGTGTCATATCAGCTGAACAAATTGCTGCAGAACTTTGTACATGCTGGTACACCACCTAGAGCTGCTGGTGCCCTTTTGTTCACCCCGCCCCTCCAACAGCCTGAATCCACCACTGCTCCAGATCCACTTTGTCTGAGCCAATCTGAAGGTATCCAACCAAGCTGAAGGGGCGCCAGTTATAAAAATGACAGCAATGATCATTTTGTTTGCATATATAAATTATTATATTACATTTGGTAGAGAGTATTATGACTTGTTTAATCAGAAGTTTGGGTAAATAAAAGCAGATTAGAGGTTATTTAGTTTAACAACCCACCATTGTGTTTAGGAAATCACTTCACTGCAGACAACAGCTTTTATATGCAATTAAAAAGAGAATCCCATTGGACGGATCAGCGGAGATAAAACCTCAGCAGAAAGTCTTCCATCTCCGTTATTTAATGGGATGTAAATATTAAAAATCTTAACAGGAAGTGGCCTTATAACCTCCCTCCCTCTGTAACTCTCTGAATGCATTATGAATAATTAACGGCTGGCTACTTTTAGACAAGGGCTGTCAAAACATCTATTGATGTTGTATAATTTAACATAAGCGTGTGTGTGCGTGCACTGAAAGAGCCCAAAACACACAGGCATAAAACACACACTGCCATTGATAAATGTTGGACTGCAGTTTGAAGCAGCACGGTGTATAAATCAAAGAATAACTTGCTTACAGCATCAACAACAAGGAACTTACAAAGCTTTACATCAGACACACAAATGTTTGTTCTCCCTTCGCTTCATTAATTATAAAACAATTTCAAAATATTTCTGCTTCCTTCTGTTGTAGGATGGAATCAGCTGACCTTTTCAACCAGCGATTCATGTTTTTTGAAGTATTTATTCAACCGTTTGTTTATTTGTTTCTCTGCACTAAGTGGTTAAGTTCCAGTTAAGTGGAGTAGAAGGAAAATTAGCCTCTCAGTTATTGAATATATCTATAAATTTTATGTTGCAGACATATTTCCAAACTGTTTCCACTTCCTGTCAGAGTGAATTCCTTCATGTTCTTGCAGATAAAATTGCTTCCCGAGAAAGAAACGCAGAAGAAAAAAAATCCTGTGTGCTGATTTTCAGCCTTGCAGAGAGAAAAATGAAGGTTTGTGACATCGGCGCTGATGCTGTTTGACTGTAAAGGGACTCGAGGGAAGATTTTACTGATATAAATACATCTCATAAATAGATTTATTAGCATAGTAATCTTTATCATATGAACAAGGCGTGCTCTGACAGATACACTGTGGTATTAGCGTGTAAGCTCTGCTTTCCAGATCCCATGCTGTGCCATTTCAGCTGAAGCCAGCAGTAATAAGAGTATCTGATCTGATTTGAAGACAAAGGCTGCGCCCACGCTGCACGTCTTCATTCCCAACTAGCTGCTTACATTTGATTTTTCTGGATGACTGTTTGGTGTCTTGTTCTTGGCTGAGTCTCAGATCAGACAGCAATATGGAAAATACATATCCAGGGAAGAGCAGCGACAAACTATTTCTGTGTCTTTGCTGCTTGTTTCCACACATATTGTTCACGGCTTTTGTCTTTGAGCTTTGACTGATTGAGGAGTCTCCTGATTGTCATAGTAACACTAATCAATTCAGATTCAAGCCTTCATACAGAGAGAAGCTTTAACTTTCCTTGCTGCCTGTAAAGGGAGTTGTGTTTTCTTCACAATAGGAGTTAATGACCTGCTGATCGAGACACTCACGACTTTGTGGTTGTACATTTTATGAAAGCTTTGCGAGGTAAGAGGTGCGCCTGATGTGTTTGAAAATAAAAGTGACTTCTTTTTTTTTTTACCAGTTTTTTAACCGCTCTTTTCTTGCTCCTGGCATGACGCTAGAATAGCAGAAAATGCAGAATGAAACAAGGTGATGTCTGTTTTTATTGCCACTCACATACCAACAGTGTTCTTTTCCAACAATAACCACATACTCCAAAGCATCGGTTGTTTGCACAAGCAGCTCATCATTACTCATATTAACGTAGTATAAAGAGCGCCTGATGTTGATTTTCAAATTTCTACCCGAATTCAACCCAGAATGCTTTATGTTTTTGTTTGCTTCCTTCCTTTGGTTCGGATTATCTACTGTCTTCTATGGTGCACTTGAACATTTTTTAGGACCAGAGTTCAATTCTATGGTCTGCAACACAGTTCATTTGAGCATTACCATTAGTAAAAACCAAACAGACTATCCGACAAAACACACCAGAGCTTGTGAAAGGGTCAAGTACTTGATGGAAATATCTGACTCTTTACTGTCCTTGAACCATTTGGTGGTGACCAAGTCCTGCTCCAGCGTCTCTGGAGACGCTACAACTTGGAGCAAATAACACAGTTTAGCAAGATAATCACATGGTTCATAACAGATAATTATGAATTACAGAGCAGTAGTCATTGCTGCGGAGACTTGAAGTTCTTCATGTCTTTGAAACAGCAGGAAAATGTGAATTGGGAAAGTGACTATAAATTTTACAAAAGTGCTCTTGAGCATGACATTTAATTTCCATCTGTTCCTGTGGAGCAGCAAGATATATTATGAGCTGTAAGAATGTGGCGCAGGCAGGCATACACAAATGAGTTTCTATGAATAAATAAAAATAAAAATCAAAGGATGTCCAATTTATTTTAAATATGAAAAACCACCAAAGAAGTGTATAATACACTAAAATACACACTCTTTCTAAGCATCCTGTTCTCCTTCAGCAAACCAGTTCAGCTGAGAATTTAAGCAGCTCTCTCCAAGAGGAATAGTTGGTATGCTCTGCTGGAGCTTTTATTTTATAAAGGGGATTATAACCTCTCCTCTTATGTGGCTGGCAGACCTGCAACAAACACAAACAACTCTTAATTTATTAATTTTCTTTCTTTCAGTTTTTGACATTTGAAATTTAGTTTAGTAATTAAAAAACAAAATAAACAGCTTGTGTTTTTTGTCCCGTGTCAGTTATTTATCCCTCTTTGTCTGCATTAACCTCACCCCTCTCTCCCAGACAGAGCCAGTGGAGCCTTCTTTGTTGTGTTTGTCAGTTATTTTGGTTGTTCAGGTTGCTGTCTGGATGTTGTTTTCCTGCAGTAAATTTCATACTAAATAAAATTAATAAGACTAAGATTCTCACCTGGGTTTGGCTCGGTTATCTTCACTGGTTGGCTTTCATGAGGTCGGCCCACTTCTCTTGAGGCAATTAATCAAACATCACTGTGTGCACTCTAAATATGGTAGAAAACTAAAAACCTAAAAAAAAAAAAAAAAGACTGCTTTGAGCTCAGCTTGAATCAAATTTAGTGTCTGGGGGAAACAGATAATCAAAACTTGACTCTTGATGTGTTTCTTTGAACACACCAATTACAGCAACCCCACACTAGACATTACCATTACTGATATGAAGTCATGAATGCTGTTGACTGATGTCCTGTGTCCAGGTGGCAGTTTATAAGTGTTGATATCCTCCTATCAGTGAATACAGATTTCAGTTTTTGGCTTGTTTAAATATGTGTCGGGGGGGCTTTTATGTTAATGGATAGAAAGGTTCTACTCGTGCCAAAGTTGCATCTCTAAGCAAAAAAAGCATTATCAAATGTATTATTTAACTTCATAAATTGCATTTTTTGAAACTTAAGAAATGAGGGCAGAGCTGATTTTCCACGTTTTAAGTACAGCAGTTGTTACACGGGCTCAGTTGCTTCGGTATTCACGCCAAGTGCACTGAGGCCCTCAACATTTCAGGACTTTGACACCCCAAACCTGCACCGCCATGCACCTTGCAGGATTTATTTTTCTTTTCATAAGATTTCATGCTGGTGTTCCTGACCCCAGATGGGAAACCGCTGGCAGCTGAAGCCACAAGCTTGTGGGTGATGAGCTCCCTGAGAGCTCCTGCGCTCTGCCAGCTCAGTGCAGTACTGAAGAGGTCCGAGCCAACAGTAGCAGTTAGCTGAGCCTTTATTTATGAAAGGGGATTTGCTCTCCTCATGTTAAGTAGCTGGCAGAAAAGCAGCCAAAGCAAATCACTAATACTTCCTTCCTCTTCCTTCCTCCTTCTATCCCGCTCTGTTGTAGGAACTTGAAACTAAAGGACATTGGGTAGCAGCCCAGCAGGGTTTCTGGCTGCGGTCTTTATACTCTTTACATTATAGACCGCATTCATATTCTGACTCATACTGTAAGAAGAGCACAGCAGCCAGCCTCAGGCTTTCATCTGACTATCTCCCTCACTCACTCCGCTCATGTGGCGTCCAAAGTAAACCGGTAATCATACACTCCCTCAAACTCCTCTGCACTTTGTCTTTCTCCTTTTCTTTCTGCTTATGTCTCAGTTCTTATTTGTCCTCATGAAGCAGGTTGTCAAACTCTTTATGGAAATGTCCACAAAGAATGTCTTGTTATTAGAATCGTGTCCTGGGGGAATGGCTGCAGGATGACAGGGTCGCACATATCCATTCACTCTCTCCTTGGAGCTCGTGCTGTGCGCTGTCGTGCTCCACTGATCATTGAGCTTCTGGGGGTTTAAGTGCTTGGCTCAAGGGCAGGTCAATAGTAAATATTGATTGCAGGGATGCTGTACTTTTGCTCCACCCACTCAGGTTTTCCCCAGATGGTTCATGAAATACAAAAGGCAAAGCAGTGGATGTATATTAAATAGGAACATCATCTAAATGAAGACTGTCTTTTATAATGGCCCAGGAAAGAGTTTCAGCATTGGTGACCCGGTTACTAAAGATAATCCACAGACCTCATTATCTGCAGTTTCTGAATTAAAAAAGTCTGCAAGGCATTAGGAGCCCCAGGCTGATTTTCATAAAGAGGTTTGTATATACCCCAAAATTAAACAAAATATTAACAAAAAAGGGGGTCAAGTAAACCGCACTAAACATGAGCTTTAATAACTGAAGCATAAAATGATAAAAACTGACCTGGCATGGGGAAACTTTGGCTGATCAGACTGTTTTTAAATAATGGGGTAACCCAGAAACAAATACTAAAACTATAAATGAAATGAAATAGTAGCAAAATAGTCTATTCATGTTAATATTTTTCTGCAATTCACAACAACAGAAGCATCAAAAATAATGAATATAGTCAAAAGAAATAAAGAAAATCTCCAAACTATAAATCTCAACCCCCCATGATGTGGCAGCCACTTGGTACATTCTGGTTGGTCACTTCCTGTATTTAGCAGCTCTGCTTCAGGCTGCACATGTTTGGTCCTGGCCTGACAGGATGTCCCTCCAGCAGCAGCACCTGCAGCACTGGTAAAGTTACATCAGCCATCACACTGGACAATGTCTACTTTAATCAGAAAAATCACACAGATATGTCAAACTCCTTGTAGTCACTGAGACAGACTGATTGCAGTAACTTGGTGTTTTTTTGTGACAAATGAATTATTTATCTCTCGTCTTGACCTGTTTCACTCTATAGACATCGCTGTCAGTAAGAGGTTGTGACCTCAGGTGGTCGCTGACAGACAGGATAGTGACCACGACCCCAGGAGCATACAGAGGGTAAAAAAACATCAATGAAAATCATTAATTCTACAAATAGCTTGCACTACAATAACATGTACGCCATCATGACAGATTCACTGCTGTGTCCACAGACTCTGGTGGTGATTATTTATCTTAAATGATTGTAAGCACCTATTTAGGCTGTTTTTTACTCGCTTTGTTACTTATTTTGTTGAAGCTTCCTGATTGGTGGAAGGAACAGCAGATGATAATTAATCCAAAGCACAACAATAGAAAGTATTCCTGCTTATTGTGCATCTTTTTTTAACCCATTGTAATCAGTTTGTCTATTAAGTCTAGTTCTCAGATATCCTCTAAGAGTTGACCCCGCCCACTGAGAGGTCATGACCTCGGGGGCAGACAGAGCTGTCGTGGCTATAGATAGCTGTAGCTGTAGGACCTAAATTTATTGCTCAGCATGTGTGTGTGTGTGTTTTTGTGTGTGCAGAGATGAATGTGTTTGTGTCTAATCCTACACAGCATTCAGGAACACAACAAACATTGGTTACATAAGCGTGCGTTGTGGGTTTGACTATTTCATGTTTGTTGATGTTGCTAATCGAGGACTCGAAGCGTTCTTTTGCAGATTCTCTGTACTGTTGGTCTCTTTGTTTTAAAGCCTCAGTGTAATGTAGGTGTTTGTGTGGGAACCACATTTCATATTTGGGACTTCATTTGTATTTGACACCATAAAATAAGATATGTAGTCTTGCTGTTTTGGTCTTGGCCACAGTGTTGAGCCACTGCTTTCATTGACCCCGTCCAGACTCCATCACGCCCTCTCAGCCCTGTTTAAAGCATGCAGGGGAAATGTTTGTTACCTACAGGTTTGGCGTTACAGTTATTTGATTGACCATACACTGACCCTCCCCAATACAGGGATTGTTGAAACTTTGAAAGCGTTGCTAGGCAGCTCTGTTGAGCTTTGATTTGGCAGGTGATGGTGCAGACTGGTCTCCCCTCAAAAATGATAATATAGGGCGTTTATACAGGCAGCAAAATATGGTGCATAATTACATTTTAGACTGTCCTCCACCACCATCTTGCTGACGTAGTAGTGATGATTGACGGTGATGCAGAGTTTAAATGAAAACAAAAGTTCACCAATGATTTTATAGCTTAAATGTCCAGAAACTGCAGCTTTTTTTTACAACTGCTAACTCTACATATTTGTATAATGACGTATGTGCTATTTTTAGAACGCTCAAGTTGACCGCGGGACACAAAACGCTCATATGTGTCATTGTGGGTGGTATTGACAAACAGTGTTTTCTGCAGTACACTGGAAAACAGTGGGACCAAATCCTAAAAGTTGAGATTTTATGAAAAGAAAATTATGCCTGTTGAAAATCCTTTTGCACAAGACAAAAATGAAGTAAAATCATTTTGAAGTAATTAGCAACAGTCGGGCATCACTTTACAGCTTGTTAGCACTCTGAAGTGTTGATCCCCCAAATCTCTCCCGCTGCAGTGAAAGACTTCCAGTATCTTTACATGTTGAAATAATAGCTGCTACCTCTCATTTGGTGAAAACAATAGCACACAAGCCTTTTGTTTTTCTCTTCCAAGGCCTCGAAAGTGTCTCTTAGAAAAGAGCATAATCCTGTTTTGTTGTGGACATAACACTGTGGCTATTATGTAGAAAGGTGTAGGTGAAGGAAGGTGGGAGGCCTGCCTCGAACATGGAACTGCCTGCCAAATGCACTCTCACAATACAGTCCTGGCATATGTACCGATATAAACACGTGCAGACAATTATGCAGCAGTTAAAGC
Organism: Serranus cabrilla; assembly: GCA_903364295.1. Taxonomy (NCBI): domain Eukaryota; kingdom Metazoa; phylum Chordata; class Actinopteri; order Perciformes; family Serranidae; genus Serranus; species Serranus cabrilla. The sequence goes on along the minus strand of CAFUXE010000223.1, from coordinate 264,121 downwards.
AGGAATACAAACATATGTAAATGTACTTCATGTTCATGTGCAGACGTACTCAAACAGACTTACAATCGAGTTAATGATGCTCATTTGGAACAATGCGTCATTTTGTGGCCTTTAGTAACTTATGTAAAGACAGTTTTTATGTTCCAGGCAGATGAACATTCTCATTTTCTTGCTTGCTGCCTGATGTGATGCTCTATTGGCAGAGAAAATCACTGTTTGTGCTCTCTCATGTGCAGTGTTTGTTTACATATATATGTCTATACTGTCTGTGTGTTTGTGTGAACACTTGCTGTGTGTGTGCGTGGACATACGTTGTGTGTGCATTGCTTTTACAGTAGTAAATCATATTCATAGGCGTTTAATGTAGTGTAAGCAGTCGTCTTGTGCCTAAAGCTGTGTAAAGCCTGAGCCAATATGATGAGAAGCTTGGCCTTTGTGTAACAGAGAGATGGAACTGGAGGGTAAATATAAAGTACAGCTAATAGATAAATAACAGGAATGCTAAAATGACATGAATACATTAATATATTTAAATACCATCCTGACCAGTTTGTTTCTTATATGGACTCATGAATAAAAAAGGTGAACTTCTCTGTAGGCTAATTTTGGACTAAACACAAACATTTTTCTATGCAATTAATCTATTTTTTTTGTTACTGAGTACTTTCATGCGGCAAAAACCATCGGATTTTTCAAAATAAAAGCCATTGAAATATGTATTGCTTAACTGTTTACAAGAAGAAAAACTCAAATTCATGCTATGCTAAAGGGAATTCAACAGTATCTTATGTTATATGCTATAACTTCCCTCTGCCAGATGCTGCTCTGGCTCAATAGGATCCCTGTAGTTCGACCGTCTGTGTGAATTTGCATCGTTACCCGTTTGAATAGATTTGATGCAAAATATTGTGTGTCAAGGCCTTAAACCTTATGCATTTCCAGAGTTTCATGTTTTCATTCATTACTGTATGGCTTTTAAATTGGCTGGTTTAGACAGCTGAGGGTTAAGACTCTTCCAGTGCAGCCTTCTTAAAAGCCTCAGGATGCAATTTAAGCCAGTGCTCCCTGTTTTATTGCAGCAGACAAATTCCACTTCACACTCACTGCTGTGATTCATATCGAAAAACTGGCTCGTTCTTTCTAATGAAGAGAGACAGGCATTGCATTGGATCTCGCAGCTCTGTCTTTAAAATCCAACTCTGAGATGCATGTGCCACAAAAAAGTTTAAAATCTTCTTCAATGCAGCATGATGTTTATTTTTTAAATTACGGTCCCATTTACAGTAAAATAGATAAAATATGAGCGATGCTTTGCTTAAGGATGTGGCAATTGTATGATTGTTTTCAAATTTTGACCCTTTTTAGTTCATGAAAGTAAGTTGTAACATTTTGGTTATGTAGACATGTCTGGTTGTACTGAGAGATACTCAAAGGAGTTGGATTTTCATTTTGAATTACAGGTGCACCAACGTTGCTAACCGAACTAAGTGCTCTCCACCCCGCCATCAATATACGCTCACTTTTGGTTAAAAAAAAAATACATTACCGTCCACTGAAATTACTAATTTTTGTCTCCTAAGCAATGGGTGACGTCTCTGTCACTACTTCCATGTTCGTCTCCAAAAATAGTGACTGCCAATAACCATTGACATACAGCATGTCAAAACATGCCCTTACAGTTTCCATTTACTGCTTTACCCTGTCAGTTTGAAGAGTGCGTGTGTGTGAATTAAACAACAAACCCCACAGGTCAGAGACCTCCAGTCACAAGTGACCAGCCTTCATGACGGACATTCACACTCGGGCACAATCACTGAGTCACATGCGTTCCTCTCTCCAAGAAATTGCAGTGACACACTTTCCACCCACACAGAGAGCTCCGTGGAAACACACACACACAATATATATCTTTGTCATTACTGGTTCTGTTCTTACAAACAGATCAGATTCATGATGTAGGAGTCCCACCATGCTTTACTTATCTTCCGCTACATCTGTTCACCTCCCTAAATATCCCTCTGCTCTTCTTCTTCCTTTCCCCCTGTATCTTTTTCTCTAGATTTTTTTCTCTCGTTCACTTGCAGAAACAAGTTTGCTAGAAAGGCAGCCCTCTCTCCTCACCCTGCTCTCTCGCTCTCTGCCGTAGTGTTTTCTGTTGCCTGTGGCTGTAACAACATGGGATTGATGCAGCAGTTGGCTGCTTTCTGCATCCTCAGCAACATCACAGAAGCCGCACACTGAGAAGCATCGGGCTGACTGGAGAGTGTGTGTTTGTGTATACAGCATGTGTGAGCGTGAGGAAGACGGAGAGAGTGAAAGATGAAAATTAGGGTATTTCAAAGCTAAATAAGTCAGTCTGATAGCAAGATGTATTAAATTTCAGAAAAACAGGAAAAGAATTTGTGAAGAGAGCAGATGTGTGTTGGGAGAGAGTTGGCAGCCTGTCTGGCTCTGATAAAATAAGGAAATAAAAATAAAATGTAGAGTCAAGAGTGAAAATAAGCCCTGCATGCCTCAACCAGTTTGTTCTGTTATCTGAACCCATCCATACCTACTTCTTTACTGTATATACACCACACCCTCCCTCACACACACCTTTTCTCTTTACTGCCTGCTCTTTATCTTGTGAGCACACCTGCACCGCGCTGATTTTCAGCAGAGAAGAAGAAAAGTGTGGAGGCAGTTTTAAAGTTGTAGATTGAAAGGTGAGGATTAAAAAACATGAATAGATGCCCTTTAATTCAATGTGTTGCTCTCTCTCTCTCTCTCTCTCTCTCTCTCTCTCTCTCCCTCCTAAAAGGTACAAGGAAGATATGAAAACAAGTTAACTTTTTTATGCTGGGCTTTCTCTTTTTTATTCTCATCTCCAGCTTTGAAAGTGGGGCAGCACTACAGAAATACTGCAAAACAGAGAGGGAGGGGCGCATCGTGGAGGAGTATAAAAAAGTGAATGAGAGAGGAACAGATGAAGAAGAGACAAAGGAGAGACAAACGGCCAGCTAAGTCAACCTCATCCAATGGGCTCATTTCCAATTAGCATGCTTGTTAACCTCACAGTCGTACGGCCTGTTTAATTATTTCCTACGGGGAGACGTCTTGTCAGTCACAATACATTCAGAGAAATCTTGTGAAGCTGCGCAGGGCGCATGTTCATGTGCACAGCACTGCAGCCTGCAGCAGTAAACAGTTCGGTGGTGGCTCAGCAGGATGCTGTGTATACATGATAAACACCACTGAAGGCCTATTAAAGGGAATGGATTGCATAATTTGCTTTTCATTCACACACACTCACATACATACACACTCGGCCATGCAAGGTCCTGGCTGCTGCACCATCAGGAACAATTTAGGGTTCAGTATCCAGCTCAAGGACACTTCCACATGTGGCCCGAAGGTGCAAGGGATCGAATCTCCCTGTGATAAACAGATGACCTGCTCTACCTGCTCTACCACCCTATTAAAATGGAAATTGTGTCTTGAATTTCTGGTTCAGGGCCACATAACCCCTTTAAAATGAGAAAAGCTGAGGGAAGCTGTTTGTTAACCGAGACGGAGCAGACATACATTAGCCAAACCAGCCAGCTTGTTTCAACAAATCATGTAACATTAATATAGGTTAATGTTGGAGCCATTAGTTTGAATTATTCCAGCTTTTTTTCCAGAGAGATCATGGCTTTTTCTTCAGCATTGCAAATGTCTCTAAATACTGTAATGCCCGCATTAACCTGCATAGTGGCTTTTCAAAATAAAGTTCCATGTTCACAGAGAATGGTTTAGTATAGGAAATGAAACCACTTTACTAAGATTACATTAAAAACCAGCATTGAGCTGAAAAAACAAGTACTTCCTCACTTTACTACCAGACGGTTATGCAGGTCAACTCTGAATAACAACACTGACTCTTGGTTTCACACAGGAAGCCGGCCTCCTCGGTGGAAGTCAGAGCTTTGTTTGACCCATATTCCTGCCCTCCCTCGCACTGACTGTTGGTTTTGTGTTCATTACTCTAAGTGTCGGCAGCCAGGTGTGTCTTAAAGGGGCCTTGTGCATCGGTATCACATGCCGAGGGCCGTGACAAAACGCGGGTGTCTGACGTCATAGCAGGCTGTGTTATCACACAAAACGTGAGCCATGGAAGTTACATGAAAAACAGAAGTTACGTAAAAGTTGTTTATTTTTATCCTGAGTTGTTTGAACCCTGTTCTCCTGGTGAAAGTCTGCTGTTTGTTCGTCCCATCCGCCTCCTCTCCCTCATACGCCAAGTGTGACATTCGCCATTTAAACTCTGCATCGTCATCAACATGTGTTGTATTTTGCTGCCTGTACAAACGTCCTAAATTATTGTTTTTGAGAGGAGAGCAGTCTGCAGATATGTAGTACGTGCTTGATTGACAGCTGACGGCAGTGACATTGTGAGAAATGTAGCAATGCACCAACACAAGGCAGGGAAGAGGAAATAATGCAGATTTATGTTTGGTTTAGTTTGAGGAGCCTCGTTTTCCGGTTGGTAAGCGTGAGGCCTGTGTCGACTCTAAGTGCTGTGCATACTTTGTCAGCTCTGACTCTCATTCCCATGAGTCTCTAGGCGCGCTAAGTTGTGGACTGAACTTTTTGACTTGGATGCATTACAAAGAGTTTTTAACACATAATTAAACTGCAGCAGAAAGTTTACAATATTTTCACTTCAAACATCTCACCAGTCACTTTGTAAATGGCGCTTTAGTATGTGTTTCAACAAAACATTCGTTAAGTTGACTTCTTCGTTCTTTAATCAAGCTCAGTTCTCCTTAAAAGGAAACTCCGGTAATAAAGTATTTCTCATGCACAGGTTTATCATAAAGTGCTTACAGGGGTAAAAACTAAATATAACAGACTGTGAGCGATCCAGCTGCTCACTGTGTATGCAGGCTATCTTGTATGATCACGCCCTTGTGTGACATTTTCAAGCAATGTGTTCTATAATTTATTGCGCTTTGCGATTCTGCTGTTGTACTCAAATGTGCTGCAGCCCTAAAAAGTTGAAAGACCAGTTGAAACGGGGACAGCGCAGCAGACAAACAGCTTTCTGAGAGTTTTCCTGTCTTGTTCTGGGGGTTCAAAGGAAAGGTGTCCGCTCCATGCCGGAGAAGAGTCCCTGTCAGCGGCCATGCTGGTGGGGGTTATAAAACAGTCACTCGTGGTCATTAGTTCTGATTGGCAGAGTCACATTGTTGTAGGATCCCAGTAAACACTTGAAAGTGACTGCACAACAGCCTTTCACACTGTGCGTAACAACACCTCTGAGTGCTGCTATCGCTGTAAACCACAGTGTGTTATGGCTCATTGCTTCATGTTCGGATGGACATAATGTGTGGATTGAGATATTGTAAAAGGCCAGTGAAATAAAACGAGCCATAACAAAGAGACAATTCTGTAAAGGAGCCACTGAAACAGAATACAGTGGGTGTTTTTAAACCTGTAGCTGTGACATTTTATTGTTATAAGTAGTCACAAGACTAAGATAGATTGCTTTTTTTTCTCATCTAACAAATGTTTATTTTAACTGATATCTTTATTCGCAGCAATTCTGAACCACTGAGAACAAGATGAGCAAATTATTCAGACATTTTCATGAGATAAATGCTTTTAAAATTAAATCAAACCTGAATTTTGAAAGTGTAAATAGGTCAGAACTGCATCAGATCTGTCCAAGGCCGTCCTCACAAGAATCGATCGTTTGCTCATAAACGTACTCTACACATCACACACGCGTCCCTCGTTATTACATCAATACTGGAGGACTTGCCCCTCATGATTTATTTCCAACATCAATGTTAATATAACATATGATACATTTTATTGATGCAGCACCGGGGAAATGAACTCAAGGGTCAAGAGTGCAAAGGAAAAAAGTTATAGGGAAATAAATAAATAGAAAAGAAGATAATAAAAATGAAGCAAATAAAATAGCTATAAATATTATGGACACCTTTAACTTTTACAGATATGATTCTTGGTTATGAAACAGTTGTGTTAGAGGCTGGAGTTTATGTCACAGACTTTAATTAACATTTTCCTTTTTACTAACCATAACCATGATTTTTCCCGAACATTAACTATTGTAGCTCCCACATGCAGATATTGTGAAGAGTGAGAATTTTAAAAACAGACTGAAATGTAAAGAAATGTTGTCATGTAGCGCAGTTTGGGGTTTTGCTAATTCCTCCAACGTTAAAGTTCTGTCTTGCAAAGAGGATAAAAAAACAGTGTTTCAGTGATGTTTGCAGCTAATAATGCAAAGTTGCTGACAGCCATATTTAAATCCAACCATAAATCTGATCTTTCAGCCATGAAGGTAACATGACTTCAAGTCATTAAGTTATTAAAATGTGCTTGAAAAAAAAGTGATTCATGTAAATATACTGTGGAAATCAAGTTTTTGTCTCTTTGGTGCTTGAAACATGCAAAGGTGGTCGAGTCCCAATACTGCATCTGAAGTGAGATCACAGTGCTTTAAAATGCCACTCAGGGAGCGTTGCAGCTGTTACACAAGAAATTTCATCATATCTCATTGTTCACCTCTTCCTCATGAGTGGACTCTTGTTCCTTCTCTAATATGTACCATTAGAACTATATAAAAGCACGAGGGCTTCTCGGGCCAATCACCTGTGCATGAATCCATTTGTAGAAACATATAAGTACACACTTGAGAGGTAAGGGCCCATATACGGAGCACCTCTGATTATGTAACGCCGCTTGTCAGCAGCTGGGGAAAGTGCTGGTCATGACTCTTACTGTTGCTATGAGACTTTGAAAAGTGCTTTAGTTCAGCACCCGTTTTCCTCAAGATGAAATGTTTGGAGATGTTTTTCCCACCGTGCAGCAATTTTCATCTGCAAACGGTTAATCACCATCTTCAGAGATGATGAAAGTAGTCTCTAGTTGTTTTGAACAGGAAACAATTCCCTTTTTTAAATTAAAATTGACCTATTTCAATACAATATCATCTTATTTTACACCTTTTATCACTATCATTTCCCATTCTCTCACTCTTCAGGCATCAACATATTGTTTTCTGGGTTGTTGCATTCATATACACATAAAAAAAAACGTTTATTTTATCGAAACTGTAAAATATTTCACAGAGGATAATACATTTAGGTTATGACTGGTTATGAAAGCCTGGCATGAGAAGTGTGGAGCTCTGTCTCTCCCAGAAACTAAACTCTGGTACTTGTCGGCTTGAGCAAAACTCCCAGTAGCTTTAATGGACCTGCTGAGGTGCCAACAGTTATGGCTGTCCTCACCAGCTAAGAGGTGTGAATGAGTTGAACTGGGTGAATGTGATTAATTGGGGAGAAGCCTCTTGGCATGCTTGGTAAAACATCCCTGGATACATTTTAATTTGTCCTTTTCTCTTTAGACAAAACTGGCACACGTGGTATTTTGAATTGTGTTGAGCTTAACTAGTTTAAAATACCGTTGGATTGCTGACTCCTCAAGCAAAACTAATCTTAAATGATTTCTTCTGCTCTGAGACACTTAAATACCTAAGTCCAGGGCCCGGCCTCCCAGGCCATCTTATGCTGTTTATCTAATTATTTCAATTGTGAGCAGGAACGGATTGAATACATTTAAAGTGGCCTCTGGATTTAACAATGGGAAGCTTTTTCTGTCAGGCAGCTGCTGGGGAAAATGAGTTGTGTCGGCTTGTAGACACTACAGCACATACAGTGTGTGCTTTAACAAGGCAGACTTTTTAAACTGATCTCATTTTGAGATGTACCTGCCCTCAGTGAAACAAACTCCTTTCAGAAAACTGGTCTCCCCTCAAAAACGACAATATAGGACGTTTGTACAGGCAGCAAAATACCATTTATATTTATATCTTAGACTGTCGTGATGATGGAGATATAGAGCCTTTTGAGTGTGAAAACAAAACTAACTCATGTGGCTCACCTCACCCTCCTGACTACTTCACGTCTTTTATAACACCTAACCAGATGTTTTTTGGCCCAAACCTAGATCAGTGGCCATAAATTCACAGAAACTGCAGCCCTTTTTAAAACCAGGAACTATATGTGTATGTATAATGTTGTTAGTACTATTTTGTACTGCGAGCTGCTTTTGACAAAAGCTCTTATGCGTCATTATAAGTGGTATTGACAAATGGTCTATTGTGTTGTTAAGGTTGGAGATATTATTTAAAAAGTTGTTTGCATGTGGCCTTGCAGAGAGACCTGACAAAACATGACATTACAAATTGGCATGATGACATAGTTACTTCCACAAAAACATTTTTTTAGCGTGATTAAATTACAAAAATTGGTTCCTTTTGGGTCCATATTGGTGTAGTCATCCAGACACAAGATGGTGAAAATCACAGAGCTGTGTGACGTTATAAACCACAGACTGTATATATAAAGACATGCACAGACCAGCAGGCTTTGGGTTTCTGATGTATCAGAGACTTCCACAAGAGAAACAAATCAGCAATAGTGATAATTTAGGCCACAGGAAATGGCGAGTTTGTGCCACTTACAGGGTTAATATTCGATTTGAACACATTAGTGATAAAGTTGATGCACCATCGATTGCTGGTTAATCACGTCTTCTCATAATATCAAATGAATAGTTTTAGGCAGCATGTTTTTGTTTGCTTTCACCTCTTTCCACTAAACATTTCACGAATCAGTTTGTGTGTTAAAGAGTTTAACTTCTGCCGCCATGACCTGCAGGCTTCTTTATCAGGAGTGGATGGCCTTAAGGAAACACACCTGCAGATAAAGTGAGTGTGACGAGCGTTGCACACAGCACCATAATCAGCAGCTGTCTAACATGGATAAATGTGGATCTGAGTGGAATATACTTCACCCCCTGCCTCTGCTATTTAAATGTCAAGCTACTCCAGATATCCGCCTTCTTATCAGGTTATAATGGCAAAATGTATTCCTCCAACTTTTTAAGTCTTGAGCGCTGATTTGCATTTTTTTTATATAATGTACACTTCAGGAAACTCTTTGACAATAGACTTCAGAGTCAAAAGACATTCCCACAATCTCTCCTGCCAAACTGCTGATTAATTAGCTGCCAGAAGATGGATGTAGAGTGTTATTTCCCAGACTAAATAACACTAAAATGAGAACATAAAGAGCACTTATGCCATCAGAGAGACGCTACTCTCCACTATTTCATGCACACACAGGAAATTTATTTTTTTTAAGAGATATGCCAAGTCAGAGTACTTAGGAGGTCTGTAATCAATTCATGTACATCACAGTGAGAGATGTGGGTCCTTTTTAATCTGGCAACAAAGCAGCTGCTAAAGCATAAGTGCCTTGCATGATCAATATCTGGAAAGACAAAAGATCATAGAGATTATTCTCTGGACAAGAAGGATTTGGAAAAGAATAGCTTCAGTCACACTGTGGCCCAAACTCTCTAAATCATCAATGTTTAATAGTTGGTAGGAGTCAGGTTTCTGAAGATATTAGTATGAAACGAGACGATATTAGGCGTCCATAGATAAAAACATTCCATGCAAGCTTTTTGGGAAGCAGGTCAAATTAAGCTCCAAAACTCATATTAAGGTCTCTCTTGACCTCTGACCTCAAGACATTTGAATGAATATAGGCTCTATAAGAGGCCAGGAGTCTCCTCTTTACAGACCTGCTCACTTTATGCTAATCCCATGTTGTTGTTTTGGCCCAAACCATGCATTGTTTTATATGTGCAGAGACACAATTTTTGCCTTTTCTTAAAAATGTTGTATTTTAATATTTCTGTATAACATGACCCCTGAACAGTCTTGGAATTGCATTAATTGGGCATGACTGGAAAGCGGAGACTCTTGGTCCAGTTATACTGATGTGTGATGATGTTATCCCACATAGCAGCCATTTTTTAAACTTCACTGTATGCAAAGACCTGATGTGACCTCTAGGATAATCACAGCTTCATGAAACTTTGAAAGCTCCTGGTCTATAGATTAGGCTGTAGAGGATGTATGGTTTTATGAGGTGTATTGACAATCCGGAGGCTTCTCAGCAGTTTCCAGAACAGCAGTGCTCACCATCCAATGCCAGAAATCTCCAAATGTCAAAAGTGCCAGCATGGATCACAGCATGGATTTTTCTATGGAGTTCCTCAAGGTGCCTTAATGTGGTATTTTGGAGGGTTTTTGGTACTTTTTATTAAGTCTTGTGAGGTCAAGCATCAAATCTGTGTTACAAATAGTATCAACCTAAATATTTCTGCAACCACATATTATACATATTTGAGCATGGGAATAGCAAATGTTCTCAGTGTTCAATGTTCCCACTTGAAACTTTTAAAAACTTGATAAGGCATCAAACCAAAACACAATTTTCATGACAGTTTTATAGTTAGAACAACCTGATCTCACAAAGTTACACACATTATTTTTGACACATGAAGTGCCACCAACATGGAATTTGGTGTTAACAAGTCGTGGTTATTTCACGTCTTATACATACACGTACGGTTTGTGGTTGTAAAAAACCCTGCAGGCTACAAACCACTGATCTAGGTTTAGGACAGAAAACTTCCTGGTTAGGCGTTACAAAAGACAGTTCAAACAGTAAACAAATGTACGTAAATACCGGAAGTGAAGTAGTTACAAGGGTCACAGAAGTTACGTAACAAAGGAAGTTATTTAAAAGAAACATGTGACAAACCGTGAGACAGGGAAGTTCCATAAGTTAGTCGACTCCACCTAAAAAAGACAGAAACTGGTCTTGGATGGGTCTCTAAGAGTTAATGCAAACCATTTTTGCCAAGAAAAACCCATTCATTCACTGTGTGCCTACAGCTTTCTGCTGGGGGCCGAACATGTAATGAAGAGGTGCACAGGGATTAACAACACAGACACACAAGAGAAATGAAGGCTATTATAAAGATATCTTCAGTACAAATGAGAGGGTTTGTTCTTATAGATCAGCTCCACCTGCATGTTTACTAACTGATTCGTTCTGTAAGACCAAAACTTGGATTATTCTTACTTGATTCAAACTAAATAGTATTATGAGCCAGGAGGTAGATTTAGGGGCTTTTTGCACTGCTTTGGGTTATTGTACAATTTTACACAAAGTAGAGAAAATGTATTTTAATTTTTGTAAAGTATTTTAATACAGATTTAAATAGCACACATGCATCACTACAGGGATTATATGAAGCAGAGAGAGCTGCAGACTTTATAAGGAACATTTCCTCTCAGCAACCCTGTGTTTGTCTGTGTGCACGTGTGTGTGTGTGTGTGTGTTTGTGTGTGTGTGTTCAGATTGACCGGAAACATCACAGAGACATGTCCACTGTGATTAGCACTTGTGTAAATGTCAACCTTGTTTGTAGTGCAGGTAATGAACAAAGCTTTGGATCTTTCGGGGAGAGAAAGGCAGCATGAGAGAGAGAGAGAGGGGGAGAAGGGAAAAGAGGAGTGGAAAGGTGGAAGTGACGAGATGAGGTGAGGAAAGAAAATATAAAGTGTAGGAGGGTGAGGAGAGCGAAGAGAGGAGGGGGAACGAATGCTTGGTCAGATAAGAGCTGAGGGAAATGTAGCAGAGGAGGGGAAGTAAAAGGAGAGAACGGGTGCAGAAAAGAGGGAAGGAGGAGAGAGGTTATAAAAGGGCAGGATGCTGATGAAAAGCAATATGAAGGGGGGAGAGAGGGAAATGTGGAGGCAGAAAGGAGGGATAGATAGGAAAGGTGGTTAGATGAAAATATGGTAGAGGGAGATGAAAGGAAAAGAGAAATAAGATGGGAAGAGATGCACGGGTTAGATAAATAAAAGAGAGAGTGATGAATGGAAGAGAGGATGAAAAATGCAGGACAGGAGATTGATGTTGCTAAAACATGCTGCAGCAGCAAACATTGTTTAAATATCGTTTCTTTTGTATTTCATTCTGGGAAACATCTGTCATCAGTGGGACGTGTTTGCTTTTCATTATATCAGCTGTTTGTTCACTTGTAAGACCATTAAAATAGTCCGATTATTCATTTGATCCTTCCTTCCCTCGTTCCTGTCTCCTTACTTTCTTTCTCTGTTTTCTTTCTTTTCTTTTCTGCCACATTGTGTCTCTCCATCACCAGCTCCTTTTCTTCCTTTCTCTCTCTTTCCCATCTGTCCACAGTTCCCCTCGCAGTATTTATCGATAGAAAATAAGCTCAGTGGATTTGATTTCTAACAAGCTTTTCTAGCAGCTGAAGCATGTTTCACTCCTTCCTGCTCTCCTGTATCGGCTCCATTGTTAACTGGGCTGCACTGCACCTGCACTGCATCAATCTTTCCTCTCCTTTCTGCTCCGCTCTCCTTCCTTTCCTTTTGATCTGTTCTTTTCTGCTCTGCAGCGCTCGCCTCTGTTCATTTCACATCATCACTCTGGTGTGTTTTTCTCCCCGCTGCCTCTCTGTTTGTGATTGGCTTGAAATGACCACACAGAAACTATAGGCTCCTGATCCATACGTTTGTTTTTTCTCTGTCTGCTGAGATGATTTCATTTTGGGCTCACTGCAGGTGTCATTTGTCTGTGCTGCTGGTTTTGGTTTTAGGGCAAAACACAACAACTGCTGCAGCACTAAGTGAACTGTGTGTCACTCACTGTGAGACTTCATGCTGCTTTACACTTTCACTTTAAAGTCATTTGAATATATCAAAGTTTTCAGCAGTTGAACTTGTTCATGCATGGGGACAATTAGAAAACCTTCACACAAGAAACTCTGCAGCCACTTTTTATTTTACTGTGACCATTAAAGATGATAGATGAATGTTCATTTTATTAATAAACTCCAGCATAACTGACGTTCTGTTTCTGTCTTTAACCTCCTCCTATATTTCTGAATGAAGAGGGCACCTGCTCTGTCATTTCTCTCATGTCTTCTTCCTGTGAAGCTGTTTCTGCTGCAGACTGACAGGCGGTTTGTCTCGAACTTCCTGATTTTCTGAACTTAAGTGTGTTTTTACTTTCGTGTTACTTCAGAAAAGGAAGTTATGAAGTGTGGTTTTAGTGAGGTGACACCCTGATATATTTTTATGATAATGAAGTTCCTGTGAACACGGGAAGTCAGATATATTTGCAAAACAAATGTCTTGGACACCATCTGTCAGATTGTTATTAGCTGCGTTTCTCTCCTGTGCTCTGTGGCCTCTTTACTTAATTCTTCTCTCATCTCTCTTCTATACGATTACATTGCAGTTTATATAAGTATTAAAATGTGCTCTGCTTGACCTTAGTTTATTGTAATGCAGCACATTTTATGCTCGGCTCAGTGTCCTCCTGCTCCACTGAGTACTATTTCATTTTGCTCTGCTCTGTTTTTACTGAAGCCCAGGGCTACTGGAAAGGAGAAGAGAGGAGAAAGGAGGGAGGAGGAGAGGGAAAAGAGAGGAGCCTAGGGCTATTTTTTTTTTTAGCTCAGCCCCCACCCCAAATAGTTCCCTTATTTTAGGCTGTCCCCAATAACAGAGGAGCGGCTGCAGGTGAGACAGAGAGAGAGAGATGAAGACATGATTGTTCTTTCCTGGCATCACTTTCATGTGATACAGATATGACAAAAAAAGATGTGGGATGTAGCTTGGCCATTTTTAATAGTTGGCTTCTTTGAATGCATTTGATCATTGTCATAAATCTACATCTAATATATATATATGTGTAATGTAGTTTTAGCTCACTTTGCTCTGTGAGAACAGCCCGTTTGTCCTGCTGATTCCTCATCTTTGTGAGCATGTTATATGCTTGAATTCACAATATCTGATTGGACAATAGTTATATTTCATTGCATACCAAAAATAAAGTAAAATACAAATGATTCTAGATGCTCTGTCATCTTTGCCCTGCTTCAATTGTGCAGAAAGATGAAGATTGCTGCAAACATACTTACAATATAAAAGCACGCACAAGCTTGTTACCTCTTCCTCAGTATTTGGAAGTGTGTGTGAGTTTTGGTGCTTTTTAATCCTGTGACACTGACACACATGCAGCACCTGAGTGTGGTAGTAGTGACCTCTGAGTTGCTTCAGAAGGAATAAGCCTTGACCCTTTGATGGTCAAACCTGTAAAGACAGCTCTAGTAGACACAGAGAGGTCAAATTAGTGTGTGTATCTTTTCGTGTGTTGCGTAAGATTTGGTTTCCCCCTGAGGTCCTACACACACATTTAAAGTTTAATCATCAAAATGTCAAGGTCCATGTTATCTGAAACACCACACACTGCGTTTGGATGACCCTTTTACTGCCCGTCAGTCCAAAGTCTCCGTCCGAAGCGATTCAGCACCGTGTTGCAAGTCACTGTGCAAATAATGCTGGATGTTTGCTGACCAACTGCATTTGTTTTTCTGCCTTAGAGAAAATAGAAGAGGATGTGTGTAGATTATGTTTACACATGCAAGGTGTGTGTGTGTGTGTGTGTGGTCTCTAGTCAGTATTTAAGGACACCGCAGACGGCCGGCTGGTCTCTCCTCAAAGCTGACGTCTGATACTTTCCCCTCTTTCATTTCACCTCTGTTCTGGTTTTCCTCTCCTGACATTTCAGACTAATCCAGTTCGGCAGACTGATCATCGTTGCCCTACAGAAACCTCAGCACTCAGAGAGGACAACCTTTCAGCAAAGCTGTTTTTACAGTTTCCCTTTCCTTCTTCTTCTTTTTTTGTTTTTAGTGTTATGCAACTGGAGCAACATTAGGAGCATTTTGCCTCATTTGAATGCATACAAACAAAAGATGCAGGAGCCTTCGGATGAATCAAAGCTTCACTCTGTGTATGTGTGTTTGACAATTCATAGTTTTCACAATGGCTAAACTCAGACAGCATGGCACCAGGGTCACAGTGTCAGTGAGTGGGCATGTTTTGCACCTGTCCTGAGCCAATCAACTGGCCTCACAACAGGTGCACCATCCGGCACCGCAGAAGGGAAACACAGCCACGTCTGCTCGTGTCACCCAAGAAAAATGCACAACAGGTGACTTTGTTGAGCTACATGCTGCAAGCCTTAATGCTCAATCTGGATTTATTGTTCAGATCAGATTTTTTGTTTTGCTGCTTCACAGAAAACTTTTTTAATGTGTTCAGTGTCAGATTCCTTCTTGGTCCTAAACTGAAAGGAACAATAGCAAAGATGTAGGTAAACATGGATGCCACTGAGATAAACATTTATACTTTCATGCATAAGTTCTTAAGTTTTTCTTTCTCTAAGTCTGTAGTGATTTTCTTCTGTGGCCCCGTTCAGCCTTAAAACACACATACGTTTGCAATTCGACCCCTTAAATTTAGCTTAAACAGACGTGTCACTCTGAATCCTAATGAGGTGTAACACCTCACCCCTCCAGTGCAAACCTCCACCACAGCTGTCTCCCATGTTTGTATTCACTGAGTGATGAGTGACTCCCAGCAGCACACACTTACAAATTTCACTACACAAATGTGAAATATGTATGAATTTCAATGTCAGTCTCCTCAGACTGAAGTATCTAATTCATCTCTGATTAAAGACCACATATGAAAGTGGCCCAGATCAGAATTAAAAAGGTCAGAGTCCACGTGATTTGTGCCGCTTTTGCTTGCAAGTGTGACCATAGCCTTTTTTCACAGAGAAACACTGGTTATATTTTCATTGACCAACTTAACTGCTGTGAGATACCAGATACCTACAAACATAACCTCAAAACCTGACATTCTTTGAGCGTTTTCTACTCTGCTTTAGTTGTGGATAAGGTTTGTTAATGTTCAGACACAGAACCACTTGGTTAGATTGCACTCGTATTTTAAAACAGCAATATTATCTGTGGTAGAAAGCTGGAAATGGTCAGAGGTCTCCTGTTTCCAAACCAGCCGTGTAGCCTAAAAGGATCAGCAGCACCAACAACAATGTCCCACTACATACTTCCAGCTTGGTTTATGGTTGAAATCACAGTTTGCATGGAGACCTTGTCAGGTAAATCTTTTAAACAGCTTCTTGTTTTCTTGTGAGGACAGTCTCATTGTGTTTTTCACAATAGAGAGGAACGTGTGCTGTTTGTAAGATGAAGCTTAGCTGTGAAAATGGTGACGAGCTTGAAGGTGATGTTTTCCCTTTTTCTTCCCGTTGCCATCTGACATGTGGTTCTGCATATTTTGATAATAAGATGCACTCTCAGAGCTGTTGACATTCGGCCCCATCAGGGTCGTGTTCACCTAAAGGTGCTGTGAGCAAAATCCTTGTGAGAGCAGCTTCCTTCCAGTTTCGCCCCTGATTAATCAAGACTGTTTGATTAAGTGAATTATGCAGCATTGCGTTTGTAGATGTCCCTCCTGGCGAGCTTACTCACCTCCAGCCTGCTCCAGCCACCCTTTGTATGTATGTCAGTGTGTTTGCTTGTGTGCTTGTGTGCAGATACGACAGTCTCCATGCAAATATGGAGAACAATTCTGCAGCACCTAAAGAATCATTGGTTTACCATAACCTGCTGTGTTCATGCATGGAGATCACATGACGTACTGTATCCATCTATTCTATGTATATATCCATCTGCCAATCGCTCATTTCCAGCTCTATCAGCTCTTGACTGGTTGCTATAGTAACAACACATGCTCACACACATTGTAAATGTTAAAGACAATCAACAGTCTGTTGACTGTTAATGTATGCAAATTTGCACACCGAACAGGCAGGCAGACACATTCAATACAGTCAATAAAACACCAGAGGAGAACAACAGCTGGACAGACTTGGCCCTGAATTAAAGTCAGTAACTGTTTGTTTGAGGCTGACATTGTATCTAAAGTTTGTCTTTGAATAATAATTCATCATGTAGTTTTTCAGACTTTCCTCTATATTATGAATTGTGTGAAACAGCATTTATACTATAAAAAAAGTGGTGGGAGACGATCCTTTACTGT